>JNEK01003081.1:0-51737 GCA_000697295.1 Mucor indicus B7402
TTTTTTTTTTTTTTTTTTTTTTTTAAGGCTTTGTGATTGTTCAACCGAAAAGTACAATTAAAGTGAATTCGATTCAATTGAATTTCAGTGGAGAAGTTTATATTCATTTAAAGGAAAAAGAGACAAATACACTATTTCAAAAACCACTTGTTCTTTCAGTATACCCAAGTAGCACTAGCCCAAAACAAACGACTTTAGATGCAACTGAACATACTTTTCCTTTTATTTTTACTGTACCAAAAGATTTAAATTTGCCAAGTTCTATGGAGGTAATTGAAAAAAAAAAAAAAAAAGAGAGGGAGAGAGAGAGTGTGTGTGTAGTGTTTTCTAATCTATACTATTAGTTTGGCAAAAAGGCACATATTCGTTATACAATTCACGCCGTATTGGATAGACCAATGATACCAGAATCTCTTTGCCCAAAAGTAGATTATACAGTGTCTTTATTAGAATTTATCGATATAGAAAAAGATCAATTTAAAATACCTCAAGAAAAGTCCCAAGACATTATGCTACCAGAAGCAAAATATAATCAAAAATGCATCTTGAGAGCCTCTATGCCTCGTTTAGGTTTCACAAGAGGTAACTCTCCCTTTCCTTATTTATAAATACCCAAAAAATTTATACCCATATTATTTAATAGGTGACATTGTTCCTCTTAAAGTGATAGTGGATCATTTTACATCATATTCACGTAAAAATGGTGTGACAATAGATTTAGTTAGAACTGTAGAAATAAGAACAGCAAAACATACAGTGTTTAAAGAAACTGTCTTACGATCAACTCAATATGACATAGAGACAAACAAAATTCATCATCAACAAATAATTCAACCTCAATTACTCATACCTACTTCAACTCCACCTTCTATACGCTATAAAGATAGAGTATTACGATTTCATTATAAAGTACGTATCTCTCTTCATTTAACTGATGTCTATACACTCGATATGCCTATCGTTATAGGTACATGGCCACGTGCTTCTGTACCTATTGACGACGATGATGATACATCCACTCATTCACAATACGATGACAACGACGAGGATGTTGAATCATTACGTACGGACGACTCTTCTTCTCACATTCTTTCTTCTTGGCACAACAGTTCAACATCTACATTAACCACAGCACATCGAAACTCTATGATTTCTAATACAGGAGATTCTATTGTAGGCAGATCAGACTCAGTTGCCTCGAAATCATCGCACAATTCATGGAAATCAACCGAGCATAATTTATGTCGAAACACATCACAATCAACTACTGTTTCAAATCCTGATAGATTACCTTCGTATAATAATAATTTAACTGCTAGTTTATCAAGTCGACCTTATACGGCTGCTGAATACCCTTACACGCATAATAATAGAGGATATCGTCAATCCGTCATTTCATTACCGCCAACAAACAACCATCGCTATTCGACTCGGTATGAGCCTCCACCTCCGATCGTACCTACACATATTCTTGAACCTCTACCCTCCTCTACACCACCACCGACTATGATATCCATCTCTGAATCCGATTCTTCTTCTTTTGACGACGACTCCGATGATGATTTACTGGCTATTATCGAACGCAAAAAACGAAAAGAAAAACGGGAACTTCGCAAGAAACTAGCATCCTAATCCATTTTAATTAAAAAAATAAAAAAAAAAAAAAAATAAAACTTTCAAAGTTTATGGAAAGATATAAATAGATAAAGATCTTTCATGACACAATCAATGACATTTAAGAATTCTAAGGTGGAAACGGTTTCAGAAACACGTTTGGATTCTACACTGAATTTCACAAGGGTAGGAGCGGGCATATAGTTGATACCGTATCCATCTTTAGCTACTACACCAAACCCTGTACCCATCAATTGAACACCTGCTTGCAGTCCTGAGGTACTTAGACGCCATGTTTGTGATTCCGTATAGATGGGGTCTGTAAAAAGCGGGTGTAACGAAGGTGTCGTTCCATCGAGCAGTTGGTGATCTTGACTGAGCACACGAAGCGCCAAGAGATGGCGATCACAACCGTACCCGTCACTCGCCATTCGTGTATAGTGTTGATGAGTCGCAGAGGCCTTTTTCAAAAGGTCGTATTTCTTTTGTGGCCCGATAAGTGGGTCATCAAAGGCTTCAACAAATGCTTTACTGTCCGTGCTGACCGTACGTATGGTCTCTGTACGTCCGTGTAAATATTTGCGCGTAGATCCTGTCTCATACGTCGGTGTGACGCGGCCATGAACACGATAATAAGCGAGCTGTAAAACCATTTGCAAATACGCGTCAGGAGACACGCGTGCTATTTTCTTTATCCAGTCTGTACCATAATCGTTAAAGATGAGCACATTCGAGTCGGAAAGAGCAGCGATTTCGTCCGCTGTCTTTTGAGCCTGTGCTATGTACCAGTCCAGTAATGTGTTTGTAGTAAATGGAAGGTGTTGGAAAGAGCAGTCAGGCGTTCCTTGAATGATGGGCAAGGAGGAACTAATGAGTTCGTGTGTATGAGTGTGTGTGCTGCCCAAGGGTACAGGCTGGTCAAGCATATAATCAATGATATAGCTAATAATCAAGACGTCGGCTGGTGAATGTTCACCTGCAAATGCACAGAGGCCATTGTTTTCTACCACAAGTGTGATGGATTTATCAAACCAACGATTGTGACCGTTTCCAAGTCCCAAATGACCGCATAACATACTATGTGTACGCGGTGCGGCATCTGTGCCGCTGGAATGATCGTCAAGAGCAACGGCAAATAGAGCAGATTCAATAGTGTTTAAATGGTCGCGATGGATAGGGTCTATTGTAAGTAAATGGTTGCGTGCAATCGCCCAGTTGTCTCGTTGCCATGACGTTAATAAAGGAATAGGTGCAGATGGTTGTTTTAATTGTTGTACATGAGAAACTAATGTTAAAAGTGCACTTGACAAAATAATACAACAAATTAGCACTTGAATGTCCGCGTATCCTTAAAAGTTACTTACTTTTCAATTTCATCACTTGTCATAAGTACATGGATATCTTTTTTTATCTCTTTATAGACATTGAGTTGGTACACTTGATCTCGCAACAATACGACAATGTGTCTCATTTCTTTGGAGTTGCCCTGGAAAAGCATATCACAATGATAAAACGGAATGCGTGTTACTGAAAAGATGCGACTATATTGATACATGCATAGAGGTTCGTCACCCTTCGCTGTATTGACAGGGATTTCTTCTCTATAAATGTATTAAATATAAGACTGTAACTCTTCCGATCTACATACCTATCAATTTTCTCTTTATATTCGAGAATACGACGTATCAAATGGGCAGCCCTTTTTACTTGAAATTTAGAGAAATAACCGGACGGTTGAATACCTTGGTTAGATAATAAATGCTGAGGATGGTTTTCGTCGTTTTTGCCGAGAACATACCAATTACTGTTAACTATTAAAGGTTCTCTCCATTCCAAATAAGCTTTTATTGTATTATGTTTAGCTTGAGAAGAAGGATCAGTAAAGATGGATTACCTTTTCTTAACCAAAAATTATCTTCTAACCAATTGAAAGGCGACACTCGGTCGATATCTATCAAGCGTTGTTGAAGTGACTTGGACAGTTCACTTTTAAGAAAGTCCTCTACAATGACTTTTGTCTTTTCGTGCTCTTCTTTTGTTTGTAAAGGGATTAAAGATTTGAGATACACGGAGCATGTATGTTCAAGTGAAGGGATAGGTAATCTCGGTAACCTGTGTTGTGCACTAAATGTTTGCTGCATGAGAATAAAAAGAGAAAGATGTATTTTTTCTCGCCACTTGTAATATTTTTTTCGATGTTTTTGATTGATTTTAGGCATGTGATGTGAAAACCACTTACATAAAAAGAAGTCATGGAAAACTATGCGAACATTGAATGCGAATCTTGAAATCATAAATGAAGAAACAGTCTATAGTACATGATCACGCCCCTCGTAAGCAAGCTAAGAGCACAATAAATATCAAATTCTGCAGTATCATACTTTTGTATCTCTTGGTATCATTATGTTGAGGTTACATTCATAGATGTCACTGTCATTCGTTGCTTTGGAAAAAAGCCAAGAGAGGCTCTGACTTCAATGACTGCAAAGTAAACATAATTTCTCTTCCTCTTCACGTAGTGCATATATGATGTTCTTATAAAAAAAGAGAGATAGCACTTGGCACACGTCAATTGCGCACGATATAATGCTTCATGTACCTGATTATTCTCGAGACAATCAGCCCTATTTCTCACTGTACTCATAGCACAAAGAAACATAAGAAAGTCCACAAACTGACAATGTTTTCTTTTTATTATTTATAAATAGATCAGCCATTATGATGACTCTTTTTCTTTTACTCATATTTAGAAGGGAACTTGCTGAAATTATACAAAAATCTTTCCTTAATGAATATGCAAACCAACTTCGGCCACTCTTTCTAGACACAAATCAAGGTACCTTGAACGTTCATTATGAGTATGATGATATGGTGCTATTGCTTCCCTGAATAGATACATAGTGATCAACTGGATCTCCGCTACAGAAATATGGATGCACAAGTAATCTTTTGCAAGGTTCTTGATATCTTCTTTGTCGATCTGATATACACCTAATTCTTTTAGTGTCACTTTATAGAGTCGGTGTATACGCTCAGTTTCTATATCAAGTACAAAGAAGGCTTCATCTATTCTTCTAGGGAACTCTTTTGTTTTCATAAATAAAGGACTGATATCCAAGTGTAATCGTTCTAACTTGATACCAGGAAGAAAAATCTGGTATTCCTTCAGCTTCTCTCTGTACATACCACTGAAATACTTTAGCTTCAAGTGTTTGATGCCTGGGAACATTTTGGTACAGCCTTTCCACATAAACACCCTGTTCACTTCATCCTCAGCCTCCAATTCCAAATGCGTTACTTGAGGGTATTGTTTTCCTGTTGGCTTCTCTGGGTAGCCCAATCGATTCCCAGGCATAAGCAGCAATACTTTTGTGACTGCTGGTAGCGCACTGAGTACTTCTTGAAACATGGTGATGAAATCCAGATAAGGTGTGCCATAGAAAGAGCTGTTAAAAAAGAACTTGAAATAATTAATATCATGCATTGTGACCGCCTCTTTCACTAGCTGAAGCGTAACTGGATCGCTTCGGTTGATCTCGATGGTCACCTTTCTTTTCAGTTGATGCCTCTTTATCATTTCTGTTTTCATCCGAGCTCTTAATGTAGATGACACGCTTTCTAAGCGCAGAGTTAGTTTTCGCTCTAAACATTTGCTTTTTGGCGGAAGCTGGTTGTAAAATACTTGGCAGAAAATGGGTATCCAGTGAGATAGCTGTGGAAGCCCCCTATAATTTGGAAAATCAATGGCGCAACTAGGTAGGTGAGATGCTAAATCAAGAATTTTTTTATAAGTTGTTTGTATATTAGCTTGATCGTTTAGTATAGAAGCCCAGTTATTGTATTCAAGGTGATTTAGTCCTGTAAAATATTGAGCCATGAATTGAATTGAATTGATATTGCAGACCTTATCATTGATGTACAATGTTTCGAGCTTTGATAGCTTTTCAATGATCTGGTTTTGCTCTTCAACTGTTCTCGATTGGATATATCTTTCGACAAATCCTTTCTCGTCTGCATCTTCCAAAGTAATTTTCAGTGATTTCAACGTGAACTTTTGATGGAACAAGCGCAACCATGACTCACAGTTACGATAATTTTGATGATAGGGGATGATGAGATCTCTGAGCTGAGGAAAACTAGTTAAAAATTCAGATGATAGCCATTCACTAGTTTTCTTATTGATGAGTAAATTTGTTAGTGATTGCTGGTATCCTCTGATCAAACATTGATGAAATGGTGTGTCTTTAAGAGACGTAAATTTCATCTTTTCTAGGCTTGGGCAGGATTTAAAGATACTTTCGTAGAGACTACTGTTCTTTATCGTTTCGCTTCCAAACAGCTTTAACACTCTAGCGTTTGAGTATCGAATAGAGAATAATTGTCCCAAATGCTCGATATCTGTCAACGTATTTACTATTGTTGTTCCATGGTCGACGAGAACTTTGATTTGCTGAACAGTATCTGCTTGAGAAGGATTATTCTTTATATAGTTGACAAATCTTTCCACACTGAGGTTGTCCCTTAACTTGATATTTTTCATGTACAAGCGGTGGGCAGAACTGTACCATGCACGACAGACCAATTGGCATTCATGCAGATCATGATGAACTAATCCTTGAAATATAATAGATAAAACCTCATCAGGTAGATTGTTGAAATTATGCTTTGTCATAGTTACTGGAAAGCAAAGTAAATTAATTTTGTCGTCGAACTTACTTGCTATAAGAGACCTTTTATGTATATATACCTGAAGCGTATTAAATAGTATTATAATACGGTATTTAAAACAAGTTTCCGTAGTAAAATTACCAGAACAACAGTTCTATCTAAAAATTCAACACAGTATAGTTTTTGTGGTACTACAACTTGCAAGTCACTTGTATATGCATTTCGTCCTAGTTTCCACTGCATAAATATACCATGGTACACTATTGCTTTATATCTCTAAATACTCGCTAGCTTTATGTATACATAGTCAGTACATTTCGAGGATATCCAATAATGCATAGAATTCATGCCAACTGTGATTTTTTTTTTTTTTTTTTAGTTAAGAGGACATGTACGTGAAGTTATAGTAGCATACATGCTATTTGCATAGGCTTTGTCAAATGAGCGTTTGTTGAGCTATGCACCCTTTTTTTTTTTTTAGCTTTACCTTTACATTCAATGAACATTCAAAGTTACTGCTTCGGCTGTCAAAACTTTGCATCGCGTTCTTTTAGAGGCAATTTTCAAGATCAGCATACTTGTAATGTATATTAGAAAAAAGAGGCAACAGTGCTCTATAAAATTAGCTGCAGATTAGAAGACGAACGGGATAGGGCTTAATAAATGCAGCCGGTTTGAAACATAAAAGGGGAAGACAGGGCCCATGGTAATCATGAGGTGATACTTTTTTTTTTTCTTTATTTTACTAAAATTCAAGAATTTACATTCGTTTCTTTTGGTTTATGTGCTGATATGAAGGAATTAGGTTTTCTAACAACAGATACACGAGGGGTTGCTCTTCCACGTAATGGGAAAGACTTTTTAGGGTTTTTTAAATCGAGCAATAAAATACCTGAAGGTGACATACTTGTAAACTCTTCTTTTGTATTATTTTGTTCTTTCAATTGCTGTGATGACCTTTTCAACTTTGCTCGTAACGCCTCCATGACTGTATCATGATCTAACGGAGGCGAGTCGTCTTTTTTCTTTTCATCTCCTTGAACTCCTTTTTCATTTTCTTTAGAGCTTATGACTCCTTTTTCATCGCCTCCTTCTCCATTTTGTTGTTGTAAATAACGATTTTTCTTAGCCAATACTCGAACAGAAGGTTTTCGAGTAGATCTAGTACGTGAAAAAGTGCGCTTACAGGAAGCCTTTTCTTTGTTAGTGGGAGGTGGTGACGGAGGAGGCACGTTTTCTGATTTCTCATTTGAGGTAGGTGTGGGAGGAGGATCATCTGTTAAGCTTATCTTTTCTACAAGTAGAGCAGTAGGGTTGTTGGGCTCTGGAGATGAAGGTGCGGATAAGTTTAGTTCAGTACTAAGTGATGCATCAAATAAAGTATACGGTGAAGGTGGGGTATTGTTTAAAAAAGATGGAGATAATAAGTCATTACTAGTGGTACTATTTACATGGGATAGCCAATCATTGTGATTGTTATTAGGAGACAAGCCTATGAGAGTTTAATCAAAACACATAATGTAATGTTTATTATTATTTTACCTAACGAAGTATCATCAAAGAGAGAAGACCTGCGATTTTGTTCCAGTTGCAAATCAATATATTTTGACTGTAATCTAGCTTCTTCAGCTCTTCTTAATTCTTCAGCACCTTTTCTCTACAATAGACAAGTTAAGACATCAAGCTGTTGTGCGTTTTGTTTATTTGTTTACTTTGTCCTCTTCAGTTTTAGCTGCAAGTATATGCTTCAGCAAGTCTGTATCATGTTTATATGTTTTTAATATCTCAGCTACTGTAATATCTGCTAATGACAGTCTCTTTACAGGTGTAGTATTCTCGAGTGTAGTAATAGGATTCATAGCTTCAATCAAATTCTTTGGAAAAGGCTCATCGCTTTGAAGACTAAGTGTATTCATCATGTTTGTTGGACTGAGAATACTAATGCTAGTATTATTCTTATTATTAACATCCATTGTGTTGTAAAAGAAAAAGTAATAAAAAGGAGAAAAAGTGGGAAAAATATAATATCACATTATTATTTGATATTTTAAACACAAATCATTTTAGTTACACAGTCGCCATGGAGACAGCTTGTCTCTAATACTACACAATGTGGGTCGCAGAAACTTGGTATATACTAGCGCAATCCTATAAAGATACTGCATACCTGTAGGCTAATAGGGCAAAAGGCCATCCTTTGATTTATACAAGTGAGCGTTTTAGTTGCCTCTCTCACCAATAATCATACATTAAAACTCGTGGATGATCGTATATTTGGGCACTTGTCATCAGACTAGATGCTTTAACACTTTACTCTTTAGCGCTGAGCCCAATTATATATATCAAAACTCCCTCTTTTTGTAGTACACTATAGTGTTTTTTACTTTTGGTTTTCGGACTTGATCAACGCTTGTACATTTTGTTTTGGACGGATTCATCGTTTTTTGGAAATAATTAATTTAATTTCAGCACAAATAGTTTTATTCTAAAAATTACTATTTTGAATTTCAGACCGCAACTACTGCTATTTTTGGAAGTTTACATAAATGAACTTTATTCCACCTTTTTCAGAAATTATTCGGACACTTTGAGAAAAAAAATACGGATTTTGCTATTTGCACACCAATTCATACACCGACTTTTCATTTGAGTGACGTAGAAAGGATTTCATACACCGACTCTCATTTTAGGTTACGTAGCTGAATAGCTTTGTGGCTCAGGAACCAAAATGCACGCTTACATAAGAATCAAATAAATCATTGATCAATTATTACTACTTCTGACATTTATATTAATAGGCTAATTCTTGGTACATGTACTATTTTCACGTACTTTTTCAAAAAATTGCAAAAAACCTGGCGTGGACTTGTAAAAGGGGTTTCTAGGGATTTGCTATTTGTACGCATTCACTACACACGGTAAAAGTGTAAGAATAGCACAACCGTTATTGAGGGAAGACTTTTGTAGAGTCTTGTTTTGCTTTCCAGTAAATTCTCTTCTTGGATGATAAGTTCGCATAAAACGTATAAAATTAAAGAAAAAGAAAAATGAAAGTTGTTCATATTTATAAATAAAAGAAATGCTGTCAGTCTGCCGACTTGCTTATGTTTCTTTGTTCTATGATTATGTCAATAAATAGGGTTCATTGTCTCAAGACCAGCTAGATATATTATACAAAGGATGCATTTAATGCTCAGTAAAGATTCAACAGAAATCTACGTGTAATGAACGTGTGCATTTAGCAAAACTGCAATTTTTTGAAAAAGTACGTGAAAATAGTACGTGTACCAAGAATCAGCCCTGTCTCTCACATAATTGATTATAATGGCGAAACTGACTTTCAGATAAGCTTTTTGTAGCTTTAATTAACACGTGTGGTTCTTGTATGATAATTTTCCTTCGCGTTGCCGGTACTGTTGTTGCTGGTTGCTCAGCTGGTCGTTTTGTGTTATTTTTGGGTTTATAATAACGGAATATCGTACTTTGTATGTTATCTTCTTGACTTTTATCTGTTTGATTCTGTGTCAACACGCGCCAAAATGTTGTGGTTGTGGTTAATTTTAATACTAGAAAGTCAGAGTTGATCATCAGCGTACACCAACGCTTTAATTCTTCATCACTTGTAGTATTCAATAATGCATTGACTGTGTCTTTATAATCGTTTTCTGCTTTTTCGCGATGATCGCAAGGGTAACAACCTTCAATAAAGAACTCTGGCAGTCCATTTCTTGTCGTAAAATTTGCAGTAAGCCAAGTTGCAGCGTCCCAAATTGTGTTCATTGTCGTTAAAAAAAATAGAAAGCGATTGTTTTTTTTAAAAAAAAAAGAAAGGCGAATTTTTTGAACACGATTTTATTTAGAACAAAAAAATCAAATATCTATACACAGGTCTGACGATTGCGATTTGTTCATGCAAACATTTGCAGCCTATTAAGGAAGCATTAAGGTGGCTGGTGATCCCGACAAAATGAGGCAAGAAACGAATGTTGGCCAAAAAATTAAGCAGCATATTCAAGGAAATTCTCTTGACAAAAAATATCCTCTCTAGATGCTGTTAAAAGAGCTGTTGTAGAAGACTGCAGAGGGTGGGCTTGACATGCTGAAACGTCTTGGGATAGATGTCTCTAAAAAGGCTTTGTTTAGAATAAAGTTGATCATTTAGAAAACAGTGTATTATTTTTGGGCATTCTTCTTACAAGTAATCAAATCATTAGATATATGTTACTTATTTATCGTATAATTCTTTAAGCATGCCATTGTTGGTGCCTATAAAAAGAGCAGGAGGCTAATTTTAAACTCACTGATATTTTATACACCTTAAAAAAAAAAAAAAAAAAACTTTTTTAGTTTGATCATTTTGACATTGCAAAAATGAATACTCAACTTTACGAACCTTTGAGTTATATCTCTCAACTTTTCAGTAAGAACAATATAGAATACACTGAAAGTCATTAACTAACGACAATACAGCTGAGCACATTAGAAACGGTTCTACTCCTGCCACTTTTGATCCTTCAGGAAGCTATCTTGATCTTTTAAAGATTCATAAAAACAAGGTATACAGTTTGAACTGCCCAGTTGCTTAATCTGCATTCTAATACTATTGTAGATCACTTCTATTAATGACGTACCTGTACAGCAAGTGCCTCCAAACACACTTGTTCGCTTCCGTTGTATGATCCAGGATAATGGATTAGGTTCTGAAATGTTCGTTTCTGTCTACGAGAAATTGGACAAAAATGGTGACAAGCAGTTGCACTGTTATCGCTATACAGAAGATCCTATCGATTTAACTGAAGTAACTCACATAGCAGAAACATTAGTTCTTACTCATCCTTTTATTTCTTTTCCGTAGTTCGATGATAGAAATGCTTTTCAAAATGACCACATTTCCGAACGCTCTCTTGTTTACTGCGTTTCTCCTCCCGGTGAAAACAACTGGTCAAAACAAGCACATAACTCAACCTCTGGTAAAAAAAAAAAGACAACGAGAACTTCTTTTTATAAAAAATAGCTCACTTCTCTTTTGAATTTATAAAGAACCTTTAAGCGATCAGTTCAACCAACTTGAGATCAACAACGATACAGATTCAATTGCATCTAAAAAGTTCCCCATCCCAGGAAAGCATCACACTTCAGCTGTTGTTAAGTTTTACAATGATATGGGCGACTCGGTTAAAGTTGGACAATTGGTTGAAATCATTGGCCTTCGTGGGCAAGATGTTCAAAAGCTTCCTGAAAGTGAACACGAGTTTGAAACTGCATTGAATATGTTTACAGGCATGCCTGTTTTACATGCTATTGCTTATCATCCTTTAGAGGCTGTCAATAGCAGTCCTCACGTAGATCAATCAAACAATGTATTTGCCAACGCCAGCCACACACGTGAGCAGCTGGTCAACTATCTTGCTTCTGCTTTAGGTGGTGATAATTTAGCTGCTGAATTTGTTTTGTTACAATTGGTATCCAGAGTTTTTATTAAAACAATGGGTGTCAAGATTGGTAACTTCACATTGAATATCAGCGGATTCCCTTCACATGAAACGACGGAGGAGGATAAGAACAAGCCTTTGCTCACCATGATCAACCCTTCTTCTAAGGCATTTACTGAAGTAGTGAACAGCCTGGCCATCCATTCGCTCGGTCTTCCTTTAACGATCGATGGATTGAATAAGACAAAATTTTCACCCAAAAGCATTAACGAGAGTCTAGAAGCCGGCTTACTTCAGTTAGTAGATGGAACCATACTTGTCATTGATGAAACTGTCATGGACGAAGGTCAACTTGTAGATCCAGGTGTTCGTAACTTCCAGGCACTTCAAAACTTAATACAAAACCAGACCTTAACTTATGAATTCCCCTACAGCCAATATGAATTAGACACTGATATTAGTGTGCTTACCTTATCCACTAGAAAATCAATGCTTCCTGTAAGTTCTCCTCTTAATTTTTAGCATTTGTTGTAGTTAACTTTGAATAGCATCATTGTACCATTCGCCTTGATACATCCAACCAAACCATGGGCGAAATTTTTAGACCCTCAGAAGAGGCTTTAGAGGGCTTCAGAAAGTACATCCACTTTGCAAAGTATTTAGATTACACTATCTCTGATGAAGTTTCTGAGGTAAGAAGAGGATATTTGACAAGTTTTAGTGATACTTTAACTTGTTTTGTAGTATATTCAAAACCGTTTCGTCAATGACCGTAAAGAAGCATCTAAGAGCGGCACTACCTTACCCAGCCAAGAGGATTTGATGTTTCATATGACGTTAGCTAGATTAGCAGCTTTATCTTTTGGTGAAAGCAGCCTTTCTAAAGAAAGATTTGATTATGTGGTAGATTTGGATTTAAAACGTAAATCTAGAAGCTAAACTCAAAGAAAAAAAAAAATCATTTGCATTTTCACGTTCTTATGTAATAAATATTTAATACTTTTTTTTTAATAATTATGACTACGCTTTACTAAGGATTGTTTAAAGTATGTGGGGACGATGTTGTCATTGTGTGGACACTTTCACCTTTGAGGCTTCTCACTTCTTGCGCAACAATTGTTTGTTGCCCTGTAGTTACGTCCACGCCGATGACTTTATCCACTGTAAAGTAAGCCACTTCACCGATTTCTGTAGCATCCAAACCATCTATTTCGACTTGCTGGTCCACTCGTAAGGAAAGACCTGGAATGCGATTCATGATAGATAAGATGATGTATGTGATTACAAACGACCAAGCTGCTCCCGCTGATGCCTCTGCTAACTGAATCGGGACCTGCAACCAATTGCGGCTCAGCCAACCACCTGCAATTTTTGTTGTGCCATCAAGAGCGGCAATGTATGGTTCCGCAAATACACCTGTCAAAATCGACCCTATAAAACCGCCTACTCCGTGCACTGAAAAGACATCCATGGAGTCGTCATAGCTCATGTGATGTTTCGTTTGTACAGCAATATAGCAACACACAGAACCTATAAAACCCACTACGACTGAGGGAGCAGGGCCGATGAACCCAGAACCTGGTGTAATAGCGACGAGACCCGCGACAGCACCTGAACAAAATCCTAAAGCAGAGAACTTTTTACGACGAAGGATGCAATAGTCAAGACACATCCATGTGATAGCACCTACACACGCGGACAAGTTGGTCACTAGACAAGCCATAGCAGCGCGCGTATTACCTGCCAGCGCAGAGCCACCATTGAATCCAAACCAGCCGAACCAAAGCAACGCCGTTCCTAAAACAACATTTGACATATGGTGAGGTTTGACGTTTCGATGATCCTGTCGTTTGCCAAGGACAAGTGCATAGGCAAGGCTGCTGAACCCTGACGTGATATGAACGGGTGTACCTCCTGCAAAATCGAGTGCGCCTAATAATTTCCCACTCCAGCCATTTGCTCCCCAGGCAGCATAAACCACAACATCATAGACTAACGTAGACCAAATAAAGATGAAGAAAATCATGGGCAAGATACGTCCTCGTTCAGCTGCAGAGCCGATTGCTAATGCTGGTGTTAGTGCTGCAAACATGCCCTGAAATGCACAAAATAAAATGTCTGGAATTTGACTGCTTCCAAGTGAAGGCTCATCTAACACATTACGAAGAAATGCATAGTCAAGGTTTCCGAGGAAAGGTGAGTTTGCTGTTTTTGAAAAACATAAGCTATATCCCCATAAAAACCACTATAAAAAAAGTTAAGTGAAAACCTTTGATGTGTTTGAAAAAAAAAAAAAAAAAAAAAAAAAAAAACCTGAACAGAGACAACAACGATGGACAAGACAGAGCACATAATAAGTGACAAAGCATTTTTTTCTCTTGCGAGACCTGAGTAGAAATAACCTATGCCTGGAATCATGAGCCAAACAACGGCCATACTAAATAGTGTAAACGCAATATCACCAGGACGATAGTCTACCATGATTTAAAACAGATATATGAAAGAAAGAGAGAGAGAGAAATGCGTCTGAAATGAAAGATTTGAAAAGAGGCCATTGAATATATCTTATCAGGTATGCTAAACTAACAACAAAAGTCTATCAACATGAATGTCATATTCTCTCCTTTTTTTGTTGATGAATAGGACAAGCAGCCTTCAACATTGGAATGTGATATCTATCAAATGGTAAAACATGTATCAAAAACGAAAGTGAGAAGTATATGCTAAACTATTTCAAGCCATATCAAGTTGCTATAAGTTACTTTGGATCCTGAAAAAGGTGGTGTAATACCTGTCTCTTATACACATCTAGATGTGTATAAGAGACAGGCTTACACCTTATATGTCAGCTAACGTTACTCATGAGACAGCATATATTTGAAAATTATTCGTCAAAAAAGCTTATTTCTTATCAATACGCTGATTTGGAGCTTATTATAAACGGTCACTCATGCTGCTCTCTTAGTTTACATTAGATGTAGCTTTTTGACATACGGTACGTACCACAATAAATATCCCAAAGAAATACAAATTTTGAACACAGGATCTGAAATTTTAAAAGCCATCCTTCATGATATATATGTATATATATTTTGTACTTACTTTGCAATTACCTGGTAAACCAGTTCTGTATTCTGCCAAACTTATAGTTTCTAGAAATCAGAAAAAAAAAAAGGTGTATAAAGGCTTTTATTTCGTTTTTATAAACCACATTAAGACTAAACTCAAAGTAGTTAATGGGATGGTGTGTAATACAAAGTTAAATGAAATTATATAATTTATATATTGTCGACAAAAAGCAAGGTGTATTGCCCTAATAAACAACTCGTTTTCTCTTTATAGAAAACCCCGTAGAGACTAGATATAGAATTTGCACACTGAATAACATTGGTAGAAAGCAAAGAAAAGAAAAGTACACAGTCTTTTTTATATATATTATAATAAATACACGTTTTTTTTTTATTATTATTTATTCATTGAGATAAAACACGAAAATATATATAAAAAAAAAAAAAAAAAAATAGGGACTGATAAGTCAAACTAAATATCGTAATTGAGGAGTTTACAAGAACCACCTTCATAGATATCAACAGAATTAAGCTTGTGAACCTTATCTAAAGACTCATAATTGCTCATTGAATAAACGTAGAAATCAATGTGCTTGTCTTTGAAACTCCAAGATTGATCTATATATAAAAGTAAGTCATCTTATACACTTCTATATGTCATTTCTTTACCATCTACTAATAAACAACCGTTATGTTTCTTGTCTGAGCCAGGAAGTTCCCAACCAACAAGAGCAGGAACGTAAATCTTGGTGTTCTTGGGAATATCGTTGGAAGCCACGGTGATGTAAGGACGAAGAGCAGACCCATAAGAAGTCAAACCGTAAGGATCAGTATGTTTGTTGACCAATTCAAAACATTTGTAGCCGTTACAGTCACAAGCACCAAGATTGATGATCTTGGAACCAACAACACCAGTGCCCTCCATGACAAGGGCATCAGCATAGTCTTCACTGACATGACCAATAGTAGATCCAGAGCATGTCTTGACAGCAACTTTGCTACCATTATCGTAATCGTCTTCTTGAGCAATCCAATAATAAGTAAAGTCAGAGCCGGTTTGGAGCTTCTTACGGACTTCAGGAGTATCCTTGCTGCTTTTCTTAGCTGACTTGACAGAAACTTTAGAGGTAGCAGTAGAAGCAGCGGTGGTAGTAGTGGTAGTAGCAGTAGTACCGTCGTTAGCCTTGACACAGTAATTACTACCAGTGTTAAGGTTACTGCAGCTGCTGTCGATAGAAGGGTTTAAATCATAAAATTGGTCTAATGTAAGACCGTAAGTCTTTGCCAAGTTGACACAGTTATCGGAATTGGTGGCTATTATATCAATAAGTCATCTATTAAGTTGAACAATAAAATGTAGGCGTATTACCCTGATGAGTCTTGGAACAAACAGAAGAACTAGTGGATGATACTGCAACACAATATTTCTTTCCATTATTGAGGTTAGGGCATCCAGATTGAATTTGAGGATTCCATGAGTAAATGTTGGACAAAGAAACACCGTACTTGGCAGCTAAAGAAACACAGCTATCACTGCCAGAGACTATATAACATAATTTAATTTAATGATTGTAATTTATAACAGTGGAATATATGTTACCAGTATGGTATTTAGTACAAGCATCATCACGCTTAGATAAGCGGGAGGCGTCGCTGGATAAGACAAAATCAGCTTCCTCTTCATCTTCAGATCCATAAACTGAAAGGTAAGAGGGTGCGAGACCATCTCCACCATGAACAATGGCTACATCATTCAAAACAGTAGAAGCGTGTACTAATTTCTCGCTGTTGATGAAAAAAAGGGCTAAAGCGGTTAACGTAAGTGATTTTAATTGCATTTTTTATCGCTTCAAACTGCTGGTCTTAGATTAAAATAAAGGAAGGGGAAGGGGGGGTAGTTTTTAGGGTTTGAAAAGAAGAATTAGAGATGAAAAGATGACAAAAAAAAGGAAAGTGTTACTTTATATACAGAATTTGGTAATTAAATAGAAAACAGGAAAACATGTGGGACAAGCAATAGATTGCATTACTTTACCTTGTGCTGCCTTGATGAAATCCCGCTTATAAATCTTGCAGTAGTTTTATCTATGAAAGAGAGAGCCATTGAATACATGATTCGCAGTAAATCAATGAATTTTAATTGAGATCCACAGAACCGGATGCATAATGCTATATATTACTTTATACACAATCATTTGGAAACCAATAAACACCTTGTATTCTTTGAAACCCATATAAGGCATCTAACTCTCATTTTGCTTTCCTTACATCAATAGTTTTGTATCACCATGCACGAATTTTAACTTCCAGTCTTCTATCATCTAAATAAAAACAATTGAATGGAGATTTAACTTTAACGTGCCCTGAGAGAAAACGGGCATATATTTTGCAATTAAGCTATGGGCTTTTCTAAAAAATTACAGTGAGCTTAAAGATCTGTGCCGTCTGTTTATATAAGCTAAACTCCGGAGACAATACTTATCTCACTTGAATTGATGTATGATCAATTACAATTAGACAAGCTTAATTACTTTAACTCTGTGAAGAGATACTACATAGTATCTTAGCATACTAGCGGCGTACTATACAAATGTCATTTACTAAATCAAAATTTACATTGATTGATTTAAAGTATATTTGAAGAAACTATATATGTACTGCTATCTCGTTCTTTTTGCTCTAAGAAGCCAACAATTAAAAACTACATACCTTATAACTCTTTATAAGTATGTGGCTACATCTCAGTATAATATTATTTGCGTGAACTAGATTAGACATAGTGGTTCCTAAAAACAAGGAATCGCCTTGTGGTGGTTAAAAAGATTATACGTACATAGGTCGTAAAGTTATCCAATTAGTCCCTATGAGTAAACTTATGGGCAGTGTTCTGCGTTTATTAAGAGTAGAAAAAAGACGCGGGTTTAATTATTTACATATGTATAGACACCAAATGTAGCATAAGAGAGAGTGAATATTTTATGTGGATGGTATGTGCACATACCAAAGTGTAACCTAGCCAAGACATCAGCGTATAAGGTGTATATTATTTACACAGGACTAATCAAAAGCCGAAATACAAGTAGCTCTCTCACATGGCTGTATTATGAGGACATATATAAAAGCAGAGTAATGTAAATCAGGGACGGTATGTTATGTAAGCCAGTAAAGTTTTCCAATACTAGTTAAAGAAATAGTCTCCCCCCCCCCCCTCCTATTATGGTAACCGGCACTTTGGTAAGACTAGTTAAA
Source organism: Mucor indicus B7402 (assembly GCA_000697295.1). NCBI lineage: Eukaryota > Fungi > Mucoromycota > Mucoromycetes > Mucorales > Mucoraceae > Mucor > Mucor indicus. Next base: position 18,032 of record JNEK01003081.1, read on the forward strand.
TCAGTCTTTTTAGTGATGCATTCATTTTAATATTTTTTTAAGCTGTAAAATGCATTAGTCATTAAACAAGAGGGGCTCCTGAGAAAAAAACAAAGACACCTGTGTCCTTGGTAAAACTGAAGCGCCCTTTTTTTTTTTCACCATCTTTCATCAGCCAATAATGATTTTATTAAGAAGAGATATCTACTGCTGTGGTATTAGCATGCATATGTATGCAAGAATTGCTATACGATTGTATAGTAATATAGTTGCAGTTTTGGCAATGAATTATTCAAATAACACATACTGTGTTGGAACAATGGAATTGCTATAATCCTTGCTTGTCTACTATTCTATCTTTACCATTTCCATAACAAAAACGAGTAGTCATCCTAGCCATTTAAGAAACAAGAAAAATTAAAACCATCCATTGGCTCTCGTAAACCCGCCCTTTTTTTTAAAAAAAAAAAAAAAAACCGCCCTTTGGCGCTAAATGACTGTAATCTGATTTCTAGGCAACATGATTTTATGCTCTTCTTCCCTCTTTCCTAAATTCCAAGTATAGTAAATGTATAATATGCAATTTCAACACTCGGCTTATTCGGAGAATCAAGCACAATACGATATCTCGAATATGAATCATAATAACAAAGCTGTATTTTCGTCATCACTACCAACTGCATCATTAGACAATAAAGTCAATCAAAATTACAATAACATGACTTTAGGGAATTCATCAAAGTCGTTTGTCAACAACAGAGCTCAACAATATGATTATACCACTACACCTAACTTTAATAACAACAACCAGCCTATTTCAATATCGACAAATAATCATAACAATAGTGCTATTTTAATGAGTTCACCTACTAGCCCAAATCAACCACAGCAATACACCTCCAGTAGTAATAATAATAATAATAATAATGCTGATAACATGTCAGAATCATTGGTTTCACCTACAAGTCCAAATAGCGTCGAAGATGAAATACTGCAAAGAAAGCAAGTATACTATAGAGAGAGTCGAAAGGAAATACTCATCTAATTCTATTATAGTATGCAACAAATGTTTGAGAAAAAGAGACGCCGAAGAGAATCACATAATGCAGTTGAACGTAGGAGAAGAGATAATATTAATGAGCGTATTAATGAACTAGCGACGTTATTACCTGACCGAGATGCCGTCAAATCTAACAAAGGCACTATACTTCGTAAGTCAGTAGATCATATCCGGTTACTGCATGATAAATTAAGACAACACCAACATCGCATTCAAGAGCTTGAAAAGATGATGGAAGCCTATCGCGTTAGAAACAATAGTAATGATGCTAATAATATGATCCCACCTGGCCATCCTTTAGATCTATCTGGAATACAACCACATATCAATCATGCAACTTATCGCAGAGATGGTTAAAATTACCTTCTACACATATTCTTTTATCCTTATTTCCCCTTATTTATCTCTTTAGGATTGATGAAATTAAAATTTCGTGCTTTAATCGACTGTGTGTGTGTGTGTGTGTGTACTTTTTCTCATTCATTTGTAGTACAAAAGAAAATAGTTTCATATGCTAAAATGTATTTGTACAAGCAATATCGCTTTGATAATGAAGAACATGAGACAAGGGCCATATTGGTATAGCATTATAAACCACTTACTTGTAAGATATCTTACCCTCATGTGTTTTTCAAAGGGGGGCTTGTAATCTCTAATAGTTAGTATTACTTAATTTGCTTGGTGTGAGATCTTACAACAAAGTCTATAACAAAACTATTTTTGATCATCCCTTTACCAATGTAACTAAGCTACCAGATAGTTACTCATAAAAAGTAAGAATGGTCACTTTGATGGCACTAAGCCAAAAATGATTGTCTCTTTATGTCTATATTTTTGACTTAAAAACGACCTCTGCTTATTGTTGATTGATTTTAACTATTCACTTTACTATGTAGACAAACACATTATGTATTATATTGGACCCTTTTTTTGAAAATACAATCGATCGAAATACAGATCCAAGGCTTAAATCATTCCATAATAATGTTATAAAAAAAAACTCACTACTTGGTAATGATTAACTAAACATCAAAAGACTACTCAATTGGCTGGAATATTCCAAGGCTCATTAAGAGTGTAACAAATTGTGGTGTATCAAGGATTAACAAACAATTTGATAAATAATAATTCAAGCGCAATAAACATTGGCTTACTAAAAATCAGTCTATTTTGACCGCGTGTATCGCACAGACAATTGTTCTTCGTCATATTCGTCAGGAAGCAACAGGTTGTAACCTGAACCTTTTACCGGCTTTTGAATGTCCAGTTTCAGTAATGTACTCAAGGAAGTACGACTTTCGGCTCCACTTGATAAGATTTTTTGTAGCGAATATTCTTCGTGCTCTTTCTTCATCATTTTATAACCTTTACTAAATCCTCTAGCAAACACTATATAGATTTTGAAAAACGTTAACCAATTATTAATTATTAGCAAGATACAATCAACAATTCACTTTGTAGGACCAGCTAAGGTTTCCTAGTGCCAGGATGTCTTTGCTTTCAGTCATATCCCTAGGCACTTTACACTTAAACACCTTCTTGGAAAAGTATAACTTGGAAGAACAAAGTCCAAGGGACCACAAATGAACCATATCGTCTAAAGTAATAATAGTAGAAAATGGTTAATGATCTAGAATACTACTGTTGAATAACTCTTAATAAGTTTTACGTACGCCTGGCATGAAGAAACGGGATGTGTAATTTTGAAGCAGTTGCTTCAGTGACCCAATAATACTTCTTGTATACAGCATTGAAAATACTCAAGGCAGCATAGTGGATTTTAATATGGTCACTACCATACTTCGAATTATCGTCTAATAGTATCTTTCCCGATGTTTCTAGTATAGATAATTCATTTTCGTCGGCTGAAATGCAAGCACCTGCTTTGTACTCTTCGTTTGTACATTTCAGAAAACATTCTCCAGGTGAGAATTTCAATGTAATGTCCACCACAAATTCCATTACAAGCCATATGAAACTATGGTTGAAGCTTGTTTCGTTTTATGGAAAGTCGGTCATATAAATGTAAAAAGAATTCCTTTATAAAATTTTGGCTGGTGCTGCTAGGAATTTCTTCAGTGATTTCTAAACTTTTAACCCCCTCCTCTATAGCTTTTAATTCATTTTTTTTTTTTCATGACAGTCAACACGCTTGTAGTATATTGACTACATGTTTGAAAGAGAGTTGAAATCGTGTAATTATCATCTTTGAAGTAAGCCCATAATTCATCTGGGATGGAGGGATCACATTTGATTGAATATCCACATTTTATGATGTGATATTTCTCTAAACAGAAATCGTGAGCAATTGACTTTTTTAAATATTGACGTACGGCCTCCCAAACATCTTCTTGATTATCAATATTTCAAGTACTAAACTTATCATTAACGTGATCAACCTTTTGCCTCTTGTCCTCTCTGCTCAAATCGTTATAATTGAGTACATCACCATAAACTGTACCATGATTCGTCTTGATGTTGACATTATAAGTGTTTTTTGATTTGCTTTCTTCAGTGGCACTTTCCTATCACAATGAAATATGTTCTTTATTAGCATCTGTCAATAAAAAAATATATGCTCTATACTTTGGTATTTCTTTTTAAGACGACAGCTTTCCCTTTGATATTGATTGGGATGTCTTTGTTATAATTATTTTATACGTTTTATGCAAACTTATATCATCCGAGAAGGGAGCTCATTGGAAAGCAAAACAAGGCTCTACGAAAGCCTTCTCTTAATAACGGTTGTGCTCTTCTTATGCTTTTACTGTGTGTAATAAATGCGTGCAAATAGCAAATCCCAAGAAATCCCTTTTACAAGTTCACCTCAGGCTTTTTGCAATTTTCTGAAAAAGTACGTGAAAATAGTACGTGTACCAAGAATTAGCCTTAAATAAAAGGCCCCTTCTCTCAAAAACTATAACTGCTTTTGTCTGATTGAAAACATTAAGTTTAAAAGCTTATCTTTGTTGCTACATAGACTATATTAAAGTCATTTTTAATAAAATAAACAATAAAACCTCATAACACTTTGTCAGAATAACTTGTTTATAATCTATAATCCATTAACGATAACTGCCAAGTTATCTTCATTTCACAACAGCGTATCACCAGTTACAAATTTGTCAATTTTTATTTACCTTTTTTTATGTACACCAACCAAAAAAAAAAATATGGGTCCTAATCCCTCAAAATGCTCTTATCTACGAACGTTCTTAGCTCTAGCCCTAAGTTCCTAATAGTAAGAAACATTAACCACATAGAGCATTGTTTACCCATCACTTACTAAAAAAGAAATACTTGATTGAGTTACAATAATTTAATTGGCCGGTAAAATTTAAGAAGCTTTTGATTGGATCAATCTATTTATATCCAAAAATGGATTTGTTTACTCTGAGTGTGCTTGATTTGTAAATGCAAATCACTGTATTCTTGAGCGCTACAGGTTTTTGTTATTTATTTTCCTTTTCTTTATTAAATTTCTAGATATAAAATGAGTATTCAGCTAAAACAGCAAGAAAATCTACCAGTCAATTTAGAAAAAGCAGAATTTATCATCTCCTTAGCCTCTCAGAAAGCGAACGGATTCAAGTCTATGATGTCTCTCTTAAGAGAAATAGAAGATCAACTACTTGCAAGACGAAAATTCAACAAAACCTTCTCCAAAGTGGCCCATATTATTGCACATGGCTATAATAAAAAGATACAAACTGACCAGCAGATAATTAAGCGTATTCAGTACGATATCCAAAAAGCAGAGAAAGAAATGGACCGTTTAGCAACGAAACGAAGATCCTTGAAGCAAACACTAGATACATTGGAAACCGAATTAGCGAGTACCCGGGACTATGCAGAACAGAGAAGGAACAAGAAGTCCAAAAGAGAGCGACAATACCATCAACTCTATCATGTACCCATCTTGGCTACTCAGTTCAAAAAGAAATACGTTCGTGCGCGTGACAAGAACTCGGATGCGGAGGAACAGGTTTCTATCATGCGATCCAAGGTAGACACTTGCCAGCAAGAAATCGCTCAAATCTCAAAAACAATGGCAGACATTCAAAAACATCGAGAACATTCCTTGATAAAACAATGCAAAGATCTCGAGTCACAGGTGAAATCAGACAAAGAACTGGTGTTTCAATTGCAGGAAGGTATCAAGTTTATCAATGGTCTTGATCAGTATCAATTGGCCACTGCACAACAAGCAACTACCCAGTTCATTGAGTCTATTCAATCCTCTTATCTTGCGAAAAATGGTGCTATAGGGAGATTAGACAATGATACACACTTTGTGAAAGTCTTCAAGTTGGCTTTGTTTGAATATGGGGAAGCAGAAAAGTTTGCAGATAATCGCTGGGGACACATTCAAGTGCCTTATACGTGTACTCATTGTAAGGTGGCTCAAGTAGGTTGGCCAAAGCTAGACAAGGTACGAACAAACGACTTTATATGTGAGCCTTGCTATCAAGAGCACCATACAGCTATGGTCATTGAGAAAAGAATGTCGGCTGTTAAAGATAGAAGTCAACAACTACTATCATTGCCTGGAGGTTCTATGCTCTCCTTTTCATCCTCTTCTACTGTTCAATCGGATACTCAAAAGAAGCCTGGGTTCAAGAAAATGGTCAAAAAGATGATAAAGGGTAATAAACAACCTGATTTACAAAGTGGTCAAGTCATGATGGCACAGTAACAAGGTCGTTGTTGTTGTTGTTGTTGTTGTTGTTGTTGTTGTTGAAGATTATGTACATTATAATAATTTTAATAAAAAAAAAAAATAACAATCTAAAGATCACCTAAACTATCTTTGACTTGAGAATAATATTCAGGTGAAAGTTTTGTAGCTAATTCTTCTTTTGTCAACCAAGCAAAATCAGTCACTTCTTTACTGGGTGTAACTTGACCAGCGTATATGCGTGCCTTCATAAAGAAAGTTTTAATTCCATTGTCTTGTCCTCTGTTTGGTGCTTGTTTGAAAAGACCAATGGGCTGACGTCCAACAAACCAAGTATCCATATCCACACCACACTTTTCTCTTAATGTACGTTCAGCAGCCTATATTCTTATTGAGCACATACACACGACTACTGTTACTTTTGTTTTTTTTTACCTCGTGTAAATACTCTTGATTCTCAACTGGGCTTTCAGGGAATTGCCAGGGGTTATCACCTTCCTTTTTGACAACAAGATATAAAGTTCTTTGTAAAGCGCGATCCAAGCTCTTTGTATCATTGGCTTCATCAGCCTTTGTCCATCGCCCCAATTTTTCCACTTTATTGCCAGCACCAGCTAAAGATTCGTTTTCCTTTTCCCAAGTGGCTTGCGCTTCTTGGACAGCTTCAGTAAGAGAGTTGTTAGCATCGGTCATGGCTTGGTGACGAGCTTGTTCTTCGTTCTTCCAACGACGTTCAGCAACAGATCCCTTTTTGAAATAGAATTCAGTAGGTGTACCTACTGCTTCTTGACGCTCTAATTTTTCACGGTAATCGAAATAAGCTTGTTCAAATGGAGTAGCATCACGAGTAATGACAGGTTGACGTGATAAAATGACAGAAGCCTGGATAGTGCTGTTCTTAACAATAAGTGGTGCAGCAGTAGCTAACCCTCTTTTGGCTATTAATGAAGTGAGCATTAGGGGTGGGGGAGGAAATGTCAAAAAAATAAAAAAATGTAAAAAAAAGTTACTGGTTTTTTGCTTGCCCCATAGGTAATTGAACCGGGGGTTGTCAAAATCAGATTTTCATTGGGTCGTACTTTATATTGCAGCGACTTGACAAAAAAAAAAAAAAAAATTATCAAGTATATACAACAACACTCATATCGTTATGTTGTACGTCGTCGCCAAGATTATATATTATTATTATCGTACTTTATATCTGTTTTCTAGAATTGAGGGCTGAATAATTATACGTAATGTTATAACCAAGAGGCGGGAAGCGCTTTTTGAAGAGAGGATTTACTCTTAACAAAGAAGAAGATATGCCTCTTTTAATTAGAGACTGAATATAAGAGAACTGGGTCCTATAAAAGGGAAACGATTGATGAAGAAGGCGCCAACAATAAGGTGGCTGTGGGAAACATATGAACTTGACAAAAGACAACAGAAAGACTTGTAAAGAGTTAGTGAGAGTGATAGAGACTAATAAAAACCAGCAATATAAGCAAACAGATCTGTACTAAAAGGCATTCATGATACAGTATGCAATTGCAGTTTTATGGAGAACCTAGCAGTATTTTGAATGTCTCTGTACCAAGAAACGACAGAGCTATTACATGTGATTGATACTGATTAAACTCGTCTGACTAAGTTTTTGTTTTTCTACTCACTTTTGATTCGTCCAAAAGAAACTTTTACCACTGTCTGAATTTGAAGTGTTAAAGCTGTTACTGTTGCTTACTAAACTTTTTTTTTCAAATAAATACACACTTTTTTTTTTTTTTTTTCCTTTTCTTTCTATTACAAAGCAAACAAAAAAAAAAAAAAGAGGATGAGTCGCCCATTATTTACATTATTTGGTATGAATGTAGTGAGTAATTCACCTAGACAAGAAGAAGAACATACATCAGCAAGAAAAGATCACCCACCTACTATTCAAGAATACATTGAATTTTTAAAGAACCAAGTCTATTCGCCAAGTGCAGTAACACCACGATTAATACCTGATAACGAAATTAAAATCCAATGTCAAGTACGTGCACGAATTCCTACAACAGAAGGGGGTGAAATGTACCTGTATTTATACAAAAACAACCAAGATACAAAGGAGCATTTAGCCATTGTGTATGGTGATGATATTCGTTCAAAATCGCTTGATAAAACATGGGAAAATGAAACGATTATGAACCGTATTGTGCGTGGGGCTTATTATGGACGTCTTCAAGAAGTAGTGACGGATGAGTGTCGTACTTTGGAATTAACCGAAGATCAAGAAGCCTATCTTGAAGAACAGCAAGCTAAAGCAAAAAAAGAATGGAAGTTGTCGACTGAACCTCCTATGGTACGTATTCATTCAGAGTGTTTTACAGGTGAAACTGTACACTCGGCTCGTTGTGATTGTGGCGAACAATTGGATACTGCTATGGCTAAAATGCAAGAAGCAGGACGTGGTGTCATTGTTTATTTAAGACAAGAAGGACGCGGTATTGGTTTATTAGAAAAACTAAAGTAAGTCACTTTGAAAAAGAGAGTGAGTGTACTTGAAAAAACTCAACAATTCAATTAGAGCTTACAATTTGCAAGATTTGGGTCACGACACAGTAGCTGCTAATGTGCTTTTAAGTCATCCTGCCGATGGTAGAACTTATGGTGTTGCCAATGCCATCTTGAAAGACCTTCAACTATCAAAAGTACATTTATTAACTAATAACCCTGATAAAATTAAGCAATTGGAGTCGTATGGTGATATTAAAGTGATGCAACGTCAATCAATGATACCTCGATCATGGTCTTTACCTGGTCTAGTTGAAGTAGGTCATGGTGGCAGCAACACCAATAGTGCCGTTCCCTCTCCCTCACTTCCCAAAAAAGAGCTTGTACATAGTAATTTAGACTCTCCCGTCTTGTCTTCGGGTGCCTCTACTCCCAGAAATGAAATGGATAAATATTTAGCTGTCAAAGTCAAAAAAATGGGTCACATTCTGGATTTACCAGACGACTTGGCTTAAAAAAAAAAATAAAATAAAAATTATAACCTAGACGACCAAATTGAAATAGCGGACATAGTGGCTTATTTCTTAATCTTTCCTCTTTCATTTTTTTTTTTTTTTTTTTTTTTTTTTTTTTTTTTTTTTTTTACTTTTTTCTTTTTATCTATCATGGTGCCAAAAAGTGAGTGTGTGTGTGTGTGGAGAAAAAAATAAAAGGTCTTTAACTTATTCTATTAGAGCCTCAAAGTAAAAGAGTTCGTCTTGCACATAAACACAGAATCTTGAAGCGTGTTAAAGATCATCACAGAAAAGAAAGAAGAGATGCAAAAAAGAATCCCAAACAACACAACAGTAAGCTAATGAATTTTTTTTTATAAAAAAAAAAGGGGGGGGCTTATTGAATTAAAAAACTCGAATTAAATAGAAGCCAAGAAAGATCCGGGAATCCCTAACGAATGGCCTTTTAAAGAAGAATTATTAAATGAAATTCAACAACAAAAGATGTGGGCTGAAGAGGAAAAGACAAAACAAAAGCTAGCTGCCCAAGCAGAAAGAGCCAAAGCAAAGAAAGCTGCTAGAAAGGCGGAAATTGCAGCTAATGTTTCAGCGGCAAGAGCTGCTGCTGCTGCTGCTGGTAAAGAAAAGAAGAAGAAGAACGTCGAATAGATTGGAGGAAGAGGGAATTATTATTACTTTGTATATTTTTTTTAAGTTTATTAAATGAAGAAAGTTTTTATTATATCTACAAAAGGGGGGGGGCTCTATTATTATATTATCATTATTTAGTAGTAGTAGGAGTGGAGTGTATATCATTAAATGGATTTTCTTGTTCAACAACAAAAGAAAGGTTATTAGGTGTTGTAGGAAACTCTGGTAATTGTTCATCGTCTTCCTCATCTTCTTCTTTCACTTGTGGTTGTTGTGGGGTTAGAACAGTACGAACAGAATCATTCCTCGAAAGACCACTACCGTTGTTATGGAAACTACTTCGGACGCTGTTGACTCGCATAATTTGCGGTTTGGCTCGAACAACTTGAACAACGGCTACAGATGATTGGGGTGAAACAGTGCGAACAACGGCACCTGAATCAACAGTGGATACTGATTTTGTATCGTCCATATCACTTTCGTCTTCTGTTGTATAGTAAGTAGTGGATGAAATACGCCTACTTTCGTTATTAGTAGTATTATAAGATAAGCGTGGATTGGCCATTAAAATTTCAGATATTCTCTTGTTTTGTAAAGCAATACGTTTTTCAAATTCATCTTCACTGTTCATGTCGTGAAGAGAATGAACGGACTGTCTGTTGTTATTGTAAAGTGTTGATAGTCTGTCATTTTGGTGAGCTAAAGCAGCAACAACAGCAGGGTGAGGTGGGGCTGTTGTAGTTGGCTTTTCTTGTTGTTGCGCAATCACGCCTCTGCTCGCATTATTCATAAATGCAAAAGGTAATTTCGCTGATAGTTTCTTGTTTCTCTTAAAGTAACAATAAGTTGCTATTCCAATAATGATACCCAAGCCTACTAGACCACCGACAATGCCTCCAACAATAGGTCCAGTATCATTTGAAGAGCCGGAAGAGGGTGTTGATGATGTTTCGGTTGGTATACCTGCAGTGCCTGTCGATATACATACTGCTTGCGGGCAAACACCGCATTCCGTCATTGTTTTTAAAATACATTTTTGGTTACTGCTGCAAGTAGGGTTGCAGATTGTGCTACAAGAAGTGGGTGAACAATTATTTGCTATATTTCAGTTGTTAGAGGGAAGAGCACAAACTATCGTAAATAGATTTACTTACTTTGAGCAACTACGGACTGCAAAAAAACTATTGAAACAACAGCCATAGACTTTATTATTCGATCATTGTTGGAATCGCAATCGTATAAGAACATTCAAAAACTAGCTTTCTTTCTTTTTTTTTTTAGTGATTTTTACTATATCAAGTTAAAAGTATTAAGGGTTCAAAAAAAAAAGTGAGAGAGAGAGAGGGAAAAAGAAGGAATAAGCCGTTAATATACTTAATATAATAAAGAAAATGGGTCACTGTTGTGGTTCCTTAATTTACAATATCAGCGCGATGATTTGACATGGTTACATGTTTGTATATTTCGTAAAAAATATTTGCTGCAATTTTTGGCGCATTTATTTGCTTTATTTGTGCAGCTTTCTGCAAGCAAATAAGGTACGCAATTAAGTGGCAAAAAAATACAATAAACAACGTTAAAATGGTTATGTTCAAATCTCTGAAAAGTTCATAGATACACAATTAAGGAATGAGGAATACGCTAAACTGCCCTTTAATCAAATAATCAATATATGTGTGTAACTAGAACATAATTAAAAGCGGGAACACAACAAACGCTCGTTATGTCTGGAACCTTTCTGTTAACATGACCATTCCGTTTATTATTAATATGTTTATTTTACGCTATCGTTAGTCATATTACTAATATTATGAAGGCAAAAAAACACGCGTAGATAAAGGACATAGGAGTGCCTATCCACAAGTATCTACATGATCAACCAATTTGAGTTGCAATAATCTACATTGATATAGTTGTACCTTGGGACACAAATAATATAAATAATAGAAGATAGTTTCATTACAACATAGGTACAAATATTAATCTTTTATGTATTCGTGTTAATGGAAGGTAGAAAAGTGACACAAGTCTCATCAGAAAGTATATACTGTAATAAGAGTGTGGTAAAAAAGAACAGTGAACGTAGAAGGAGCTTTGTCTGACTCTGAAGAACAGCCTTTAAAAAAGTGCAGCTAAGATGGCACTTTAACATCGGGGATGTATCTGGTGTGGAATTTTTGAAAGAAGAGCGGTCCTCAAAGAGGGCGAGGTTGCGATTCCTTTTGAACTATAAAACTCCCGAGTTTATCGGAAAAGCCCAGAGGCTGGAAAAGATGGTTTAGGGTAGATAGGGACCTATTTAGTCACTTGAGATTATGATCCAGTATTTTTTTATTCTTTCCTAGTGATAGCATCATAAAAAAGTACATGTGTCAACTTTTAAGGAGGCCCAAACATAAGTATTATAAGCATGAAATGAAATAAGGTAGAACCATATACCTTTTTGAAGAGCCCACAATTATGCAGGGAAACGCTTAACAAACTCCCTATAGAAACGATTGAAGATATAGATGCGACAATGACTGAGAACCGCAGGAACAAACAAGACCGGAGCAGGGTTAAGAAGACTGACAAGTAACAAAAAGAACCGCTTTCAAACATGGATATGCGTTTTCTACGGCTGTTCAGCGGTTATTGGTATTGAGTTAATGGAACTAGGTATAACAACCAAAGGAGAGAGCCAAAAAAAGTGTATGCTTTTCCATTTGATTTTTTTGCGATTAAAGAAGGCTATTTGATTTGGCAAACCCTGGAAACACAGTGTGAGGATTTGCATTTTTCCTAATACAGTGTCTTTCTCTGTAACTTAAATTTTAGAGTAACTGCAAGATATTATTACCAAGCGCAAGTCAACCTGATTGACGTGTTTAGGAACGTAATGCTTGTATTCATATTTATTTTGTTTAGAAGAGGGAAATTGAACAGTAACACTAGGGTTCTTACCAGAGTCTAGTTCGCTTACTTTTATATTATGCACTTTTGTATTCGTATTTATATGTAAAAAAAAAAAAAAAAAAAAACACAGAATGAAATATATATACATGTGGACCAACAAGTATGTTAGAGCGACAAATTATTTATGTAATATTGATATAATATTTATAGTAGACACAGTTATTCAAAGCCTTTCAAAAAAAGTAAGCTCGTTTGTCTTCAAAGTAATTCCAAAAAGCAAGTTGATGCTTTAAATGAAGGAGCATAAAAGGCTTAAATTCAATTTTTGTAAAGTCTTGGCAATCTATCATAGTGAAATCTGTATACTCAACGGTATTTCCAGAGATATGTACAGGATAATACATAGCTACACTTTTACTCGGGGAACCTTTTTCTACTACTTGGTCTATGACAAGAGCGCCAACTAGCCAAGAAAACTGCTGCTCTGTGCATTCCAAAAGATGAAAAGGTTCGGTTGCAAGCATTTCGGAGCCTTGCAAATCCACAAAAGCTTTTATACATTCCCAAATGTCTGTTGTATAGTATTCTGAATAGAGTAAATCAACTATATCCGAAAAGCGATTCACTAGTCCATTTCTTATCATTTCCAACTTGCGTTCATAGGATGCTAATGCAAAAAACGCATCGATATCCTCATCACTAGAATCCTCGCTCACAGATCTTGGGATTGGATATTCATCATAGATCATTCTTCTCACAGCCTCGTACTCTGTATCCTTAAGTTTGTCCATAAGTGGTGAGTAGGTTAACAAATAAGTGGGTTTTGACTTTTCAAAAATTGGCAAAATGATAGTTGGATAGAGCCTCACAAAGCTGACAATGTCCTCGACCTCGAGAAACAATAAAGCGTAATAAACTTTGTAATTTGGAATCTTCAAGAACAGCATCAGGTCTGCAAACTCTACTTTCTCTTCTTCTTCGTAGTACCACATTGTCCTGTCTGCCAGGTTTTTCACATAAGCCTTGAGGGTATCAGGATCAAATGATTCATATTCGTCCACAAAATACTCGTACAACTGTTTGATCTGTTTAAACCTCCTTCCAAGCAACATGTCGCATAAAATAGATCCGAGATCAAGTTTCCTCTCCGTATCCCTATTTAGTTTTCTGTGCAAATATCTATGAACATACTCTGAATCAATTCCCCGTTCATAGACGCATATAGTATAAAGGCTCAATGTGTCTAAGAAACAATCACCACCCATTTTTTTACACAGCCATGTGTCTATTTCTACATTCAATAGAGGCTTGATTAACGTAAAATCCATCTTTTCAAATTGTCTTAAAGCCGCATAAGCCCTGTTGATATCATGAGGGTCATAAGGAAGTGTTTTGCGAAAATGCTTCATCCCCCAAACAAAGTTTACATGCTGAGATACCTTGTAAGCAAAGTCGCAATGGTAAATGTTCCAAATGAGGCAGACGCGCTTTATGACTGAGACGTCCTGTGTGACTCCAATAGCGACAGATAAAGCCACATGACGTGGGATCAAAGGCTTGATGGCAAGTAATGTACGTATATCAGCTTTTCCATGCTTTATAATGGTTTCCAAAATTTGTGCTGGGCCGCCTTGAAGAAGTAAAAGTGCTCTAAATCGACAAAAATCAAAGACGCGAGGACCGAGAAGTACTAAGATTTCATAATACCCGGCGAGATATCCAATGTCTGCTACAATATTTGTAGGTAACGATCTTCCAGAGCAGCTTGACATAGGCTGTTGCTAGAAGTATATAGATGTGAAATTGATAAAAAAAAATGCAAAAATGTTTAAAATAGCTCGATTGAGTTTGAAAAGTTGTTGCTGTTGTTGATTGTTGTTGATAGATTTACCCCTTGATTCTACAACCGGTAAAAAACAAGGCCAGGAAACCGCGAAGCTGCAAAAAAATAAAAAATAAAAAAAGAGACAAAAAAGGTTGTCATAGTGGTAAGAGTTGACGAAGTAGTAAACAAGCAAATTTGCCGCAGGTACTGAAAGAGTCTTCGCCGCCGACCCTTTCTTAAGAACATCCTCAAAGTCTAGAATGATAAGCTACTCTTTTTTTGGAATGTTTGAAAGTCATTATAATCCCCTTTTATCATATTAAAAACTTGATAATGAGCATCTTTCAGCGGTTCAAACTTAATAAAAGGTGATTTCGAACTAAGCCACATTAACTCTCTTTATTTGTCCAAAAAAAGACAAAACTTTTTTTTTCTTTACTTTTTTTTTTTTTTTTTTGATCTTTCGCCATGCATATTACTCGTTGTTACTTTTGTTCTGGCCCATGCTATCCAGGCCATGGTACCATGTTTGTTCGTAATGACAGCAAGGTGAAAATATATAAAAAAAATTTAGCCATGAATCTTTTGATCTAATTTCTATATGCATTAGACTTTCCGCTTCTGCAGATCTAAATGTCACAAGAACTTTAAAATGAAGCGTAATCCTCGTAAGGTGCGTTGGACCAAGGCTTTCAGAAAAGCCAGTGGAAAAGAAATGGTTATTGTAAGTTCGGGGAAAAGAAAGATCTACAGCAGAGTTTTTAATTCATTTTAATGATGATAGGATTCCACCTTTGAATTTGAGAAACGTCGTAATGTGCCTGTTCGTTATGATCGTAATATGATGGCTACCACTATCAAGGCCATGAAGCGTGTTCAAGAAATCCGTGCTAAACGTGAACGTGCTTTCTACAAGAACCGTATGGCCGGTAATAAGGATTTGGCCAAGGAAGATGATATTCGTGTAGTGAATCAAAATATTGAATTGGCTCCTCTTGAAGCTAAGAGAAGAGTGCAAGCTATTAAGGCTGAAAAGGCTAAAAATGAAAATATGGACATGGATATTTAGAGTAGAATGAAAGAGCCTCTACTCGCTTTTTGTATATAGATTCCCCCCTTCCTCTTTTTTATCAGTTATTTGTTAGTATCCTATTTAAGACCAAAAAAGGTTGATTAATATAAAATGTCGTACTATGTTTTCATAAAACTGTTTATATATGGTCAGTATGTTTTAAGCAACTAGTGTCCCTCTGACTGTTTCTGTATGCGATTCTCCATAGAATGAAAATAGATTTTCGCTATAATTTGTTACGCACCAAATCAACAATCAAGCTAAATAACAATTGTTTGAATTCTTTATTATGCAAAACCATAATAGTTATTGAATTACTACGTAACTGTTTACTAAAGCTCCTGTAATGGCTTTCTATAAGTAAAAGTATTACACTGACGATATCTTTCAAGAAGTAACTATGACAACTTCAACTTCTTATAAAAGCAGGAGCTATACACTCCTTTTTTATCATGACAACGGTACAATAGGTGTATAGCATTATTTTTGAGGTTCAGTGCAACATACAAACGTTTGAACTAAAATAAGCCTTTTTTTTTTGGAACCTCTCCTTTTTATTCTTTTTTTTTTTTTTTCAATCTTGTAAATACGTACAACATAATGGTGGCTCTCGATCTTGATGCCTGTCTTGAGCAATTATATAAAAAACAAGTATTGGCAGAATGCGTAGTGAAGGAAATCTGTGAAAGGACAAAAGAATTACTTTTATCAGAAAGTAATGTTGTACATATAAAGGCACCCGTTACTGTTGTTGGCGATATTCATGGGTAACAAATAAAAAAGAGTTCAATGAAATACATGTTACTGATACAATTTGATAAAGACAATATTATGATTTAATTGAAATATTTCGAATTGGAGGCTATTGCCCTGACACGAATTACTTATTTCTTGGTAAAAACAAATAGAGAGAAGAGATTCGAAAATTCTGATTATATGAAAAACATTAGGCGATTATGTGGATAGAGGATTATATAGTGTTGAGACAATATCACTGTTAACTTGCTTAAAACTACGATACCCAGACCGTGTACAGCTTGTAAGAGGAAATCATGAATCAAGAGCAGTGACGCAGGTACAGTAATATTTACTAGAAGGAGGATATAAATTTACGTGTTGTCTTTTGTAAAGACGTATGGATTTTATACAGAATGTATGCGAAAATATGGAACGGCCAATGTATGGAAATACTTTACAGACATGTTTGATTTCTTGACATTGTCCGTAGTTATTGACAACAGCATATTTTGTGTTCATGGAGGTAAAAAAAAAAAAAAAAAAAAAAGAGAGAATTATACATACATATGAAGGGCTAAGTATGAGGGTTATTAGGGTTATCACCAACAATACATGTATTAGACCAAATCAAGATTATAGATAGATTTAAAGAAATACCCCATGAAGGTGCAATGGCAGATTTAGTATGGTCCGATCCAGATCCAGATAAAGAAGAGTTTGCTATTTCAGCTAGAGGAGCGGGATATACATTCGGTAGATTAGTAGTCGATCGTTTTCTTCACTTGAATAATATGGACCATATATTAAGAGCACACCAGCTATGTAACGCGGGTTACCAAATCTTATTTGATGATAAACTATCCACGGTTTGGTCTGCGCCTAATTACTGCTATAGATGTGGTAATTTAGCTTCCATATTAGAAGTTAGTGTGAACGGAGGAAGGTTTTTCAATGTATTTGATGCTGCCCCAGAGAATGATCGAATTACTGATACTTCAACAATACCCATTAAGGATAGTAAAATGGAGTATTTCTTGTAAAAAAAAAATAATAATAATAAGCAGCGGAGTCCTCACCATGACACACCACTGCACGGTTAATAGCATAAATATAATAATAAATAATTTCTTTTTTTTTTTATATATATATCAAATTATGTTTAATTCGTCTCCATTTGACCTACCAACATATGTAAATAGTCAACAATATGGAAAACCTACTTCAACAGCTTATTCAAGAGCGACTTCTCCTTTAAAAATAGCTAAACAATCTCTCGAAATCATACTAAACAACAATGACTCTAAACAAATCTTTTATTTTCTACTACTCAATCTATCCTATATGTTTGTTCAATTAGCTTATGGTGTATGGACCAATTCATTAGGATTAATTTCAGACGGTAAAACAAAAACTAAGAGAGATTAGACGCGTAATATAATATTCACAAAGTAGTTTAGCTATACATATGTTTTTCGATTGCGTTGCGTTAGGTGTCGGTTTATTTGCTACTGTCATGAGTCAATGGCCTTCCAATTCAGAATTTTCCTATGGTTATCACCGCATCGAAACAGTAGCAGCATATTTCAACGGCGTGTTTTTAGTATTTATCTCTATATCCATTATCATTGAAGCGATACAACGCCTTTTGACACCTCCAGAAATGAACACACATCGATTATTGTTTATTAGTTTCGTTGGATTAGTCGTTAATTTGGTCGGTATTTTTGCTTTTAATCATGGACACGGGCATGGTCATGGACATCATCACAACCATGACCATCATGCTCATAGTGCAAATATGCAAGGTTAAAATATTCCAGAAAGGTGTATATATAGTAAGACACTGATTTGAATTTCAACTATTAGGCGTATTTTTACACATAATGGCGGATACGCTTGGATCTGTGGGTGTGATAGTATCCACTTTGCTCATCAAATGGTTTGACTGGACTGGATTTGATCCTATTGCCTCGCTCTTTATTGCTATACTAATTATAGCATCCGTCATACCCTTAATTAAACAATCTTCAGCCATTATGATGTTAGAATTAGACGATGAAACAGTAGCTGCAGTAGAAGGTACATTGGAAGAAGTGAAAGGGATAGAAGGTGTTCATAGCATAAGTCAACCACGGTTTTGGCCGATAGAATCGGGAAGTATTGTTGGCTCTATTCATGCTCATGTAAACGATGACGCGAATATGCAATCTGTAAGACAACAAATAATAGAATTGCTAAATAGTCATATACATGGACTGAAAGAGATCTGTGTACAAGTAGAATTACATAGCGCAACAAAACGTAGTAAATTTGCTGCACCTCAAAAGGGGTTCTTTCATACAAATACTACACCGCCATTACATTATTCCGGTGGTATGTCATCCATGAATAATGCGTATGTCAGTCATAGAGCTACTACCATGGCTGATACACCTATTTCACCGCCAACACAACAGGCTCAACAAAATAAAAACAACGACAGTCTCTTATTAAACGTTTTACAGAAACAAACAAAAAAGGAATAAAAAAAAAGACCCGGATTCATGCATTTGGAGTCAAAAAAATCTACTACTGCCCAAAATTAAGAACAAAAAAATATGAATGACGTGACTTGTTTAATTTTACTTTTTCTTTAAATTTCGAATTTGTTATTTTACTAGTGTGTTTTTCCCTTCTTTTCCTCCTTATTTTTTTTTTTTGTCAACAATAAAATGGATAACCACTGGAGAGGAAGAGGAAGAGGGAGAGGCTCATACAATAATAATAACAACCGCAACGCGTATAGTAGCAACCAAAGCGGAAGCGGTTCTATTTTATCTCGACTTGGACCCACTAATGTTCCACTTAACGACAATGTAAATAACAGCGATAACAATAGTAATGGCCGCTCTTCTTACAATGACAGAAATAACTATAACAATGACAGAAACTATAACAACGACCGAAACAATTATAACAACGACCGAAACAATTATAACAACGACCGAAACAATTACAATAATGACAGAAACAACTATAACAATTCACAACAAAAATACAATAATAATGGTCATTCGCAACAAACTAGAGGTGGTCGAGCTTTCTCCAACAATTACCGAGGAAGAGGACGTGGCTATAAAAATACAAGTGGGGAAAGATTCAATAAGGAGTTTATGGAAGAAGATATTGAAATGAAGCCGTAAGTAAAGACTTGAATAAAAAGAAAGCCTGTTTTTAATGTTGATTTTCGGAAAAAGTGACTTAGGTGCTGGCAATGTAGTTACAGTAAATGTTATTAGTATAATGGTTGTTTTTTTGTTTGTACTCACTTGAACTGATATTGTAGGTTATTGGGTTTCCTCCTAATAGCACTGATGGTTTAATCAATTTTCTGAAAAGAAAATCTAAAGTACCTTGGGAGCCTCTGAACGTAAATCTTTCTTGCAAAAGGAAAAAAGAAACATTTATTTTAACACATTGATTTTGTAGGTTCAAGTAGATAAAAACATGCTGTATATCACTGTACCCGACGAACAAGCTGTTGGTGCTATTTGCAGATTGAATCATTTCGAGTATCATGGCTCTAAGGTAAAAGGAGAAGAAAAAAAAAAACCTTCCTCCAATGTTGTATGTTTAATTTTGTTTAGTTGACAATAACTCGAGGCGCACCACCACCATCTCAAGCAAATATTAGAGGAGGACTAGAACCAAGCAAGACAGCTGGCAGATCTAAATACTTGGAAGAGTTTTTGAATGAGCGCTGGGATTCTGCGAGCGGATATTTATGCTTAGATGAACTACCTCCAACAGAAAACCCGATAGGCAAAGTCATTAATAGATTATTGGACGAAGCCAAATTTTATTATGGAGACAATGTAAAGGAGTGGAAAGTATGAAACAAAGAAAAAAAAAGGCTAACAGGATTTCTTTTTTTTTTTTTTAGGTGCAAACATTTTCAGCTTGTCGTAACAAATTATGGTCCACAGCACCACTTAAACGCTTACCAGATTACTATCCAAATCTCCAAAATTTATCGCTCGATGGAAACGAGATTGCCGAATTTCGTAGTTTGGACGTAATTTCCAATAGATTACCACAACTAAAAGAGCTCGTTTTAATTAATAACCCAATTGCTCAAAGTGTGCCATTCGAACAATATCAACAAGAAATGCTAAAACGATTCCCTGCATTACAATCATTAGATTTCCAACCAGTTGGCACAGCTCCTATTCCTGGATTCGGTGCAGTGCCACTGAATACGCCCATTCCTCAAGTTGCATTGCCTGTACCCGTGCGATCCAACTTTTTTGATCAAGAAAGTACACGGATGGTGACTCAAGATCTACTCTCTAAATATTTCCCGATGTTTGACGCTAATCGAGTTTCATTGGTCGATTTATACGATGCACAAGCTGTCTTTTCTTGTGCGTTTAGTAAGGGAAACTTCCAACAACAAAGTGCATGGGGCAGTAATCAAGGTAAAATAATGACAGAGGAAAAAAAAAAGGGAACAGCCATTTAATCGATCCATAGTCCCTCCTAGCCAACGTTTAGTTGCTGGTGCTGAGAATATTATCAAACGATTTACACAGTTGCCAGGAACGCTTCATGATTTAACAAGCGCAGATAACTTTATGACAGATGCATGGCAAACCCAAGGGTCAGCAGCCCACCCCGTTGTGATTTTCTTGAATGTTCATGGCGAATTCAATGAAGCGCCTATGGGCGGAAAATACTCATTTGACCGTGCCTTTTTAATTGCACCTTCTATTCCTGGATCAAGGTAAGATAGAGAAGATTGATTTCCCTCGATGTGTACTCATTTTAGCTGTATAATAGAGCCCAACTAGCTGGATGGAGTTATGTTATTTTGTCAGATTCACTCATTGTTCGTAACTATTCATGCAAACCTGCCTCTTTAGTTACAGGTTAACAAAACAAGCAACAGCAATAATAAAAAAAAAAAAAAAAAAAAAAAAAAAAAAAAAAAAAAAAAAAAAAAAAAAAACTCAGTTTTAATAGAACTAAAGCGTCCTTCTAGATTTCATGTACATATGTTTGCAAAAATTCATCTTTTTTTTTTTTTATTACTATGCAATAAAAGCGACGATAAAATGTCAGTATTATTACGTGGTTTTCGAGGCTGCTAATAAATCTTCTTGTCTTGATTTACTTTTTGGATCATAGTAGGGCTTTTCAGCTTGAGAAGTCAATCTCCATCCATGACGTTTGCCAAAATCAAGGTAGTCAAAAATAGCGTTATGATTCGTAGTACGGTTATCCCATACAGCAACACTGTTCTCCTGCCATCGGAAACGTACTTGGAAATCCGTACCACCCGACACATGTTCAAACAAATAATTCAAGATAAGGTCGGATTCACGTTGAGAGAGACCCACAATGGAACGCGTAAATCCCGGTTGAACAAACAAAGCTTTCCACCCTGTAACGGGATGAGTACGCACTACTGGGTGTACCGTTGTCCAATGCTGCCGACGCACTGTATGACCATCACGAAGGGCTTCTTCGATTTGCTGCTGTCCTGAATGTACAGCTTCAAGACCCTCAAGGAATTGTTGGAAAGCGGGGGACAGACGATCATAGGCGGTGTATCCGGAAGCCCAAATGGTATCGCCTCCTGTAACAGGTAATGTATCGATTTTTAGGAAGGTGAGGCCAGGAGGTTGCTTTTCATTCGTCACATCTGAGTGCCAGCCATCTGCTGCACTTCTCAAACCAAAAGTGACATTTGCGAGTGATTTATATTTCTTGGAGGTCTCTGTGTCAAAATAGACAACGTGGACTTCAGGAAGTCCAGGAGGGTGTCCATATGTATTATGAATATGTCTATAAGAGTAGTTGAGCGAAAAAAAAAAAAAAATTCAGGGCAGTAGTTGACTAAAAGTACTTACAAAGGTCCTATTTTATAATACACTTATTAGAAGGACAAAAGATGGAATATTATTGATTTACAACTTTACCGTAATGTTTAATCCATTCTCGAGCTTCATAAACGTCAATATCTTGATCTCTGAAGAAGACAACACCTCTTTCTGCAACTAATAGAGCTAAATCATCTTTTTGTTTATCGGAAAGCTTGTTTAATTGAAGGCCGTGGATTTCAGTACCGATATGAGGCGTCAAGTCAAATATCTTTTCTGCGCTCTCATAGAGGGATTTCTTTTGAGGGTCAGCGCGATGACCTGGATCTTGATGTTCAAATTCAGGTAGCTCAGGATACTAGATAGTTTTAAATATATAAAAAAAAAAAATGAATTGTGAAAGGTCTTACCTTGGTGTCTGGATAAACAAGATAATGGCCTTTAGTACGAGCTAATTCTTGAATATTAATTCTTTCAATTTCTTGAATAACGGCATCTGTGTTTGGTGGAGACATTTGAGGCTTCTAGGATAAGCGTGCGATGGGAGAAAAAAAAAAAGCGATTATTTAAATGCGAAAACAAAGAGATTGTTGTTATTCTCACATTTTGCTCACTATCTTGGGAGTTGCTTTGCAAATGTAAGTTTATAATTGCGCGATTTTCTCAGGATTTTGCAATATTAACTTATATCTGAAAACCTACACGCAAACCTCCTAAATCATGACGTTACTACTTTTGACCTGTAACCAACTACTACTTATAATATAAAATGGCATAATAACTACCCGTACAAATCGTACTACACAACAAAGGGAATTTATGCACTTTGTTCATTACTGTGCAACAATACATCTGTTATTGATATAAGAAAGTGCTGGTAGATGTTGAATGGAGATACTCAACTTAGCATTACTTGCTACACCATGAATTGAAATTAATCTTGTAGTTAGCTGGAGAAGTCAGATATACTTCAAAGCTTGAGGTTTTAAAAGTACTAGGAGAATGACATCAATCCAAAATACTATCGTCTTCTCCAGTAGCATACCTGTTTAGGTGAAACTAAAGAACAATAAGAATCAATAGATAGCAGAGCTACAAAAGCCAATAAACTACATGACAGAGACCCAAAGGCAGGATTGAAAAGCAAAGGTGACAAAAAAAGGCCAACCCTGCGAAAGCCCCCGCTCTCGTGGTAAAGGAGCATTAAAAAAATTTTTAATATACAAACAATTGAAGTACCAGAGGTAGAGGATTCAGTCAAGTAATGATACGATCAGGGAAACCAAAATGATGTAGAGCACAACACAAATAGGTAGGGAAAGCTTGGCCATACGCTTTTTTTTTTTTTTTGGTCCAAGATAAGAGAAAAAAACTAGTTAGCGGTGAATACGATTTTTGTAGTTAACACCCATCAATGCAGTATAGTATAGTATCATTACTTCAGAAAGATCTTCTTTTCATAAGTAACATGCACTATAAAAGCCGAAAATAACTCAAAACCAATATGTACTGGAAGAAAACGACGCAACCAATATTTAATGATTCAATTACAATGGTTTTCAATATGACTTCTAGTTAATTTGCCTATCCAGTTATCCTTCAACGTCTTTAAATTCCTTAATTAACTTGAGAGGAGTAGATATCACCAAAGTGCCAGTTAAAACAGAGGAATAAAGAATGTTCACTTTTTAGCACCAAACATATATCCTTTTAAGCCTATTGTTCACAGTGTCGATCAGTGCTTATCTACCTTAACCAACATAGCTTTTGATAATTCACTTCAATTGCTACCTCTTGCTTCTTTTGTAAGGTTCATTTTCTGAAAATGGTTACGATGACATTATCAACTTTGTATTTTAAAAAATCCTCTTGCATTACTCTAAAAGAACCAGTCTATCATAAGAATCCCACATTATATACTCTTCTATCAATAAAAAATAAATATGCAAAGAAGTAGGAATGGTACACGCATTGCAGCGCGCGTAGTATTCCGTCAAAGAAACTAGCTATTATACTTTACCCATACTATGCTGAAAAGAACGAATCTGATTGGTGGACGAGCTCCGAGAAAAAAATCGCAGAGTGCTACACGCACTACAAAATAATTTAAAAAGAAAAATGTATGCGCGGTCGGGGAATCGAACCCCGGCCCTTCGCGTGGCAGGCGAAGATTATACCACTTAACCAACCGCGCCTTTTTATTTCTGAAACAGCTGCATTTATAATATTGCAATAAATTTAACAGGTCACGTGACTTTAACCTTCCTTATATGTTAATTTTTCTTAAAAACTTTTAGTAAATTTGTGGAATTCCTTTATAAAGAATCCAATTGAATAACCGAAGTCCCGTCTCACCTACCATTAAAGAACATATCGTGAGCGTCAAGAAAAAAAAACAATCGATAAATTTACCTTATAAAACATTAGATGGTATCGCTGTCGTCGTGCTATAGATCAGTTTAGTACATTCACTCTCATTTTTGTATTCTAGGCTGGGGCGATCTAAGATTCTTTGAAAACTAAAAAATTGTGTCGTGATAGAAGAGAGGATTGCAATGATTGTTTCACCAACTGGCGACAAAAAAAAAAAAAAAATAGACTTTTTTACACCCACTGTAATTGATTCTCTACAAGTGACTAATTTGCCCAACAAGAAGTGCCCAATCCAAGTACCCTAACCAAATCCTTTTTTTTTTTTTTTTTTTTTTTTTTTTAAGCTAGCTATTCTCCTAATGGTACACACTTGCTTAACATTGCAACAATTTCAAAAGACATATTAGTGTTTGCCAACAACCGCGCTTTTTATTTTAATTTGATTGAACGAGGTGTCGTTTTACACTGATAATATTGTTAGGCGTAGTCGTGGGTTGAGTATATGCTAAACGATATACCAACATTAGTTAATCTAGAGGTATTAAGGCTCTACCAATCTAGTTTTGCTTCTAGCCTGCATTGATACAACAAATCGACATTTTATTTGGCTTAATATATGATGTATTCGCGTTTTGTTGGCGCATATTTTATCATACAAGTAGTTTAGATCTGTAAGCTGAAACATATCATGACTTTTTCTACTAAATACTCGTTATAGTCGTCCTCTCCTCAGCCGCAAGAAAAAATTCGAAAGGCTTTTTTTTTTTTTTTTTTTAGAAAAGACCGCAGGTTCAACTGATGACATATAAGGTTAATGTTTGTTTGGCATAACAAACATGGGCTTTTTTAAATTTAATGCGCAGTGATGGCATTAAAAATAAAACGAGACTGATTCTTGCATGAATAAACTAAATAATAAAGCTTGGCGTTGGTGAGTTGCAACAAGTTTTTATTCAACCGAGTATTATGAAAGAAAGTTCAATTTTTATTTTTGGATATAAATTACAAAGCTAATTTAAGCAGCAAGAGATTGAATCTTAGTTTGGATAGAAGTAACGTTGGCGCCAACAACTTCATCAACCTTTTCACCGTTCTTGAAGTACAAGAGAGTAGGCATAGCACGGATTTGGTAATGAGCAGCAACATCCTAATAACCGAGTCAATGAAACAGCACACACACACATACACACACTTTTAATTCTTATATACTTACGGGAACTTCATCAACATCAACCTTGGCAAAGACAACGTTGGGGGTTTCTTCAGCAAACTTCTTCAACTTGGGAGCGATCAACTTACAAGGACCACACCAAGTAGCGTGGAAATCAACAACAACAAGTTCGTTTTCTTTGATCAATTTTTCGAATTCAGCGAGATTTTTGGGTTCTTGGAAAGACATTGTGTATAATTAGAGAATAAAAAGAAAAATTAAGCTTGAAAAAAAAAAGCGCGTTTTTATATAGGCTCTCAAAAAAAATTTTTTTTCTTCATGGGACAAAATTACTAATGGATGAATTGATTGGTCAAAAAACAAGCTTAATAAGCAAACGTCGTCATTAGAGAGATTGTTTAGAAATCTGTGTCCATTTTCTGACACTTTCCATTTTTTTTTTAAAAATGATTATTGTTATTATTATAAAAAGATGATGACGGATTAAATCCACTGTCATCAAGTCTAAAATTTTGTGCCGCCAATTGTTGTTGATTATTAAGAAGTATCATGATTTGCTCATTAGATAATACAACATCATCTATTCAATGTCATTAATGGAACTTTTAAAAATGAAGTAGTAATGAGGTTACCTTGAATTGAGCTTGGATCAGACCAGTCCATATTATTGTCATTTTCGTGATAATGAGTAATAGTGGTTTCTTCTTCTTTGATAGGAGGATCCAAACCACCTGCATAATATGTATCGAATGGGTTAATATCCTCTTCTCTATCAGGTGTAGCCAATGCAGATGATGTGAAGGGTTTATATGATTTTGTGTTGTTATAGTAACGTCCTGGTGTTAATCTCGATGCTGAATATGAAGATGATAACATTAACCCATTACCATTGTTATTGTTATTATTAGTGTTTGGTAGCGGTGGTGGAGTAGTAGTTGATGAAGGAGATGCTAAAGGATATTCGAAATAAGAAGGTGATTTTGGTGAGCTGCCACTGAGTCTGGGGGAATAAGGTGAATACCGTCTACTGGTAGTGGGTGGTGATCCAATATGCATATTGGCTATGGACCTATTCAATTGACCCCCTGGTGACAGTAAAGGCGAAACTGAAGATGCCATCATGACAGGTGAACTGCTGCTAGGTCCTTGGAATGAACTAGGTCGTTGTTGAGGTATTTCGGAGTAACTATTATAGGAACGTGATAAAGGTAATGGTTGAGAATGTCTATGTAAACTGCGGCTGTTTATAGGGCTTCTGCCACCTTTTGCCAATTCCCGTTCTTCCTGTAATCTTTGTAATAAAACGGCTTTTTTACCGGTTGCTGGTTTACCCCTTTGTCTTAGCATTTCTTTCAACTCAGACACTGTGATATCATTAAAGTCCACTTTATTCAATTGGTTATCGAGTTGTTTTTGATAAGATTC
The DNA here is from genome assembly GCA_000697295.1 of Mucor indicus B7402. Lineage (NCBI taxonomy): Eukaryota > Fungi > Mucoromycota > Mucoromycetes > Mucorales > Mucoraceae > Mucor > Mucor indicus. The sequence continues at coordinate 44,729 of JNEK01003081.1, forward strand.
GGCGTCAAAATGAGATGAACTATTAGCGCGAGATACACGTTGAATTTGAATTGGCATAGTACGTGATGGAAAAGAAGAAGATAAATGTTCTTTAGTAACCGAAAAATCTTCTCCTGCTTTCATGACTGTGCCTCCAGGTATTGGCGGAGTATTCAAAACGCTTGGGCCAGGTGATGACAATAAATTTGAAGGTGGAGAAGGTATTTCTATTTTAGTAGGGGGCAAAGTCTTTTGCTGTTTGGTTGCTGTAGTCTCCTCGGTTTCTTTTGGTAGTTTTTTGGGTTTGCTTTGTGAAGATTGTTGAGGTTTACGTGCATAATTTACTCTAAAACGAGCTTGCAGTTCATTAAAACGGCGTTGATGGTCAATTTTCTCGTCGTCTTTTAACGAAGAAGATGCTTTTCCAACTACTTGCTGGCGTCGATTATTTCGCTTCTGCTGCTGTGGTTTTTTGCCTTCTTCTTTTATAGTCTCGTCAGCATGGATATTAGTTTGGAACAAGTCTTTTTGTTCTTCTTGTAATAGCTGGTGTTGCCGTAAAAAGTTGGGATCTGAGAGCAGAATGGCTTCTTGAGGGTCAATGGTTTGTGGCTGTTCAAAATTACAAAAGTTTAAATCAAAGAGTGAGTCATTGATGAAAGTATTTGATTCATTGTTTAAGAAATGAGTGGGTAATTCATCAAAGGAGGTATTGTCCATTAGAGGATAGTGTTGAAAGCTGTTATTATTTACATCATTATTACTACTGTTGATATCTGTGTCTTGGTTATTATAGTAATACATTCAATTCTTTATATGTTGAGGGGGGGGGTTAAAAAAAAAGAACAAAAGTAAAGATAAACAACAGAAAGTGTGGAAAAAAAAGTGACTATTTTTTCCCCTTGGCAGAAGAGCATGTTGCTCAGCTGATGGGATGTAAACTATTACTCATTCCAATAGGGATATATTAAACGATAGCCATACTACTCACCTTAGAAGCTATACAGGTGTCAATTGAATCAACGAATATACAGAATCAACGATAGCAGATACCTTCTGTTATTATCGCGATTGGCAGTAAAAAAGGATTCATGGGTGGCCCTAAAATAGTGGCGGGCGAAATATACATGAAGCGTACATGTATTATTAAAATAAAGTTTTATATATATACAAAATCACTGCATGGCCCTAAAAAACAATAACTCAAAAAAGCCAAGACTCATGAAGGCTCATCTTTTTATCAATAACAATTATCCGAGAACATGTGTTTCATCTTCTTTTATCCTTTAAAGAAATTCAGAACCTAGTAGGCAGTATTATTAAAGCATAGATCTTTATAAGGATTGTTATTGAAAGCATCCTATCACCCTGAACGCTGTATGCATTTTAAATACGCCACTGTATGGTGGTGGAAGCATATTCAAATTCCGAATTAACATTTATAGATATGAAAGATACTCAATAATCTTAATACTACGAAATCTTTGTCTTGTATATTTGTCATTATGTGTCGGCATTGCTAGCCAAAAAACTCAATATATAATAGTAAATTAACTATGTGAATGAATAAAGAACGACCTATGTCAAACAGTTCTAAATTTGGGTAATAACTGTTATTCGAATACGAATGATTACAGGCAACAGCATGTGAACTCTAGGTATTCTTTTAGACGTAAACTATTAGAAATCAGTGTAGACTATCTGCTTAGCCTGGCAGTTATGACATGGTATAGAGATTAACTAAGTAAAATGTTTTTATTTCCTAGATGATTTTAAGGTGAACTATTGAAATACCATGATGCACAACGTTCATAGTCGATTGGCTAATAATAGCTCTTGAGGTGAGTCTCGATCCATGCGCTGATTTTCAGGTGCTACACCGTCCTTTAATCAATTACCTGTAGTATATACAAGCTACACAATTCCAGCGTTCCCTCATTTCAATAAGCTTTAAAGTACATAATACAATCTTATAAACGGAATAAAACAACTGTGAAATTATTGACTACAAGTGTCAGAAAATGAAAGATCCATAACCAATTTTCAAATTTCAAAAGGAATATAATTATGAAATGCTTGCACTATAATCAGAGAATAATTACTTTTTAGCAAGAAGATACTGAATAGATGGTATCTGTATCTTATGGATTATTTTTAAAAACGATAGAAAAACTAAAATAGTTTATTCAAGGTATAGATCATGAGTCATTGGGGACTGGCAACCCAACCAGTTGTCAAAACAATCATCGGTTTTATATTCGTCGAGATTGTTGAATTTTTCAACTATATCTTTCAGCCCACGAATGATTCAAATGGCGCTTCAGTTGGATTTTGTATGAATACGTTAATTATACCAGATAACTCGCGATCATATTGGTCATTGACTTCTGAAAAGATTAAATCCATGTAGCACTTGTTGATCTTCAGGTGTAATGTTCAAAGGCAAAGGAATTTCAGAATGATTTATTCCAAGTAAAAGGGGGTTTCGAGTGATTGAACACTTATCTTTTGGAGAGTTATCCTGGCAAACAGTTTCCGCGATAATTTTGATATTATTATTATTTTTTTTATTGCTTTTTGTAAATCTTGACGTGATCCTTTTGCCAGCGAGACAAATCATTCTCAGGCACAACAATTTCATGAATATTTTTACAGTTGATCATTAATTTGAACCACAAAGTTCATTTTTCAAGTTGTTCGTAATTTTAAGCCTTCTGGCAGATGTCCTTTCAATCTCGTAAAGTCGTGAAAAATGATCAAGCAAGTTTCGGCAGTATACAATACTGTATATCTTATAACTATTAAACGCGCAGACTTTGATATTGTTGATAATATTTGTAATTGGGGAATAACCATAAAACTGAAGATAATAAACCATATGTTTAATGGCAACCGATTTAGTAAATTATCTGACATTATAATAAAGAAAAGAAAGACATTTAATATAACTCATCTCAATAACCCAAATGTATCTAACAAAGAAGGGGTGCGTACAGATGACTGTAAACAATTTTTTAAAGGGGCAACACTTGGTACACTTCAAATTTGAAGTTACTAGTGCGCTGCCAAAAGCTAGATAACATGGTTCTTTGTGAGTAACTCATACATGTACATGTTATAGAGCTGTGAAGCTAAATAATAAATAAAAGGTCGTGTAATACACAAAACCTCTCCTGAAACAATTCAAATTTTAAAGAGGTTGCATAATTCTAAAGGGTGATTATACGGACACCATGTTTTTTCTCAGCCAAAACTTTTTAGGGACACCATTCTTGCATAAACATTTGCTTATCGTTGTATACCAAGTACACATTTTTAAGGCACAAATTCACTTTTAATTTCCATGAAGAACACTAACTTGATTGTTTATGGTAGGCATAAAAACTAGATAAAGCTACCTTTCTTCGCAACTATCATATGATCTATCATTATTTACATATACAAATACTTTGAATCGTAAACATATACACACAGAACGCCTTAAATTCGGGAGTTAGTTATGTAGTAATATAATACACTGTATTCATCACATGTAATACTATGTATGGTGTCCATTCTAAAGTATAACAACTCTCCGGTGTGAAATCACACTAACGTCTTAACACACATTTAAGGAGAAAGGATAATAAAATAGCACTAAAGAATAATAGAACTTATTTTGAAATAAACGTCTTTCTTGGTTGCCTCAAAGCGAGCCCATGCGGTTGCTTCAAAACGTAACAGGGTATAAACCACGGGAAGGCGAAGACACTCACCCCCCAAAAAAAGAAAATACAACAGGAATTGAAATAGACCGGATACTGAGCCCAAAACAACCCTAACTCCAGTACGAATAGTAAGACAAGCGTAAACCAAATTCGTTACTATCTTTCCTCGAAGTATATTTAAGAACAGAAAAATCTGAACAAAGAAAGAAAAATGTTGTCATTGAAGCTGGAATTTTTTTTTCACATCGCCAAGCGAAGGTATAAAAATACTAAGGGGTCAAATTCTTGTTTATTTTGCGAGTCGGATGCTCATGCATTTGGATGCAGCTTTTACACTTTAAATTATTCAGACGATGTTAGTTTTTTTCTGGACGATGTTTAGCTTACCTTTTTTGGACGAAGTATAATTTGAAATTAGACAGGTTTGAAATAAAATTCAGATCTATTTGGGGTGCAATCGTGTAAATAATAAACTACAACCAAATGTTTAGGAGACGAAAGCATTAAATTGACTTCTCATTTCTTCTTGTTCAGATGGTTGAGCCTCTTGATACTTTCGCAATGTCGTAAGAGCTTCAAAGTGAAAAGGATCGATCTCTTCGGCGATCTCCATAGCATCATTGCCTTGTTCGTCTAAAACCTTTCCTTGCCCGTCTTCGTAAAAAAACATGCACTCATCTTAGTTTGTTGAATTGAAAGTAAAAAGTAAAATGCAATCAATTATTGGCTTTACAAAATTTGTTGAAAGCTGCCCTCACTAGATCAAACCTTTTTCTCGTCTATTCTTATCACACTGACAGAAAAATCCAGTGTGTGAAGTTAATGACTCTATTGAAACAGATCTACATAGTGTATTAGAGTAGGTCAAAATAAGCGACTTTATATTAAATGCCACGTAAATGCAGAAGTAAACCTTAGCGTGTACAACAGTTGAATTCATTAACGCGCACCAGGTACGGCCCCTCATCATTGTTGTTGAGTATGAGGCTCTTCGAGCATATAGAGTCTGTTATTGATTCCTTAACAATGAAGTACATTGAAGTTGATTATTGCTGTTGGTTCAGGAAATATGTTTATTATTCTGTCAAAGACACTTGTTGGTATACCACGTTACAAATGCGAACTTTTTTGGATTTGGGCTGCCTTGTTTTGGTAAATTTTATTACAAAGCACTTTTATGTCCAACCAGCAAAAGCGTCATTACAGGAAGAGACTCATTGGAGATAGTAGAGACATGTACCAGGTATTAGATGTGTATAATAAACGCGTTGATGTTTTTTTTTTGTCTGGAAAAATAGTGTATTTGATTTATATAGCAAACTTTGTACAAAGCCGAAAAAAAGTTTATTAGTCTATACTTTGGCAAATGTAACAAATAATCTTTATGTAAGCCGTTTTCTTAACAGTTGTTAGCATATTATACCCAATGAATAATGCCCTACCTGTCGCAGTAAGTATATTTACAAAGGGCTAGGCATTAGTAATCTAAAATGTGGGGTAAATCTCTCCCCTTAAAGCTGGCTTGTGACCAAAAAAAAAAAAAAAATTTTTTTTTTCTCATTGGCTGTTAAAGGCAATGCTTCTTACTCATCAGGAAAAGCAAGTGTCTTAAAAATTTCCCCTTTGAATATAAAAAGCAGCCAAGATATTTTCCCTCTCTTCTTTCTTTCACTTCCAAGCCAAAATGCATTCACCTTCTTCTTCTTCATTTGAAATACAAGTTAAATTTACACATGCTTTAAATATTGTTCGTTCAATTCCAGTGAATAGCCATTCATTACAGCCTGTCGCAGCAGATAAATTACAGTTTTATGGGTTATATAAACAAGCAACAGAAGGTGATATCAATATACCCAAACCATCCTCAAGAAAAGTAGTTGAATATGCGAAATGGAAAGCATGGAATAGAATGAAAGGGTTTACACCAACTGAAGCACAAAAGCTATACATTGAATCACTCATACAGTTATTAACAGAGGTACAAAGAAACATAGCCTAAATACGCTCCATGAAACTCATGCATTCTCTATTTAGCTTATTTATCGATATCCAAATCACGAACATATTTCATTCATTAAGAAAGCACTACATAGTTTACAATACAATGAAGAAGAAGGTAAACTTTAATAGAATATATAGTCTATGTTTACTTTTAAGTGACTGTTTTTATGGCATAGACATATTTCAAGATGCATGTGACCCGACAGAATTTGAACTCCAGGAACATTTTTTAAATCAAATTGAGGCAGATCAATTAATGCAATCTCCTTCTTCTACTTCATCATCTTTGTATTACTACTATCCATTAACTCCCGTGACTTCACCTGGTCATTACAAGTCATACGTACATCCAAGTGATTTCCTGCAGACCAAAGACGACACAATTTTATCTGAAGCAGATACTATCGACCGTGAAGTAGCTGCAACTACAGCTAATTTATCCCTTTCATCACCAAGACATTCACCCTATACATCAACAACAAAACAATTATCATCCAACATGAGCACTGTTACAAATAGTACTAGTAACAGCAAGAAAAAGAAGAATAGTAACAGAAGAGCATTAGAGAAATTGCAAACAGAAGTAGCAGTTTTACAAGAACAAATGGATCGACTTCGAGCTACCCTCATCAATAATGATAATAATAAGAAAAAAAGGTCATATATGACTGCTCTCATCAGCATCTTGTTTAAACACTTTTTAGCGAATTCGGCTATTTTATGCATCATGTTTTATATTCTGTATAAAACAAAATCACCCATTGCATATTCAATCATTGATTACATGACACCTATCATTCAGGCAATGATACGTAAATTATTACATAAACTCATATTCTGGAAAATTACAGTCTAAATTCTACATAACAGAAATAAAAAAAAAATCACCGGGTTTTGGAATCCCTCTTTTTGTTCTCTTCTCCTATACTATACTTTCCCTTTTCTTTTCTTAAAACAGTTAGAATCACGAATCTTTGCATATATAAATGTACTTTGTAACTATTCTTTTTACTCTTTCTTTCTTCCTATTCTCTTTCATTAGTTCAATTCTCTTTTTTTACTTGGTTGCAGTCACCATGTCATCTTGCCCAGACTATTCAGAGTAAACATAAGCATTATCATTGAAGCCCATTTGTATTTACATGATAAAAATATAGATATTCAAAAGTGTTTCATGAACCAGGAAGTGGAGGTTTATTTAATTTACCTTTTCAAAGACCAATAGAAGCATGTAGACAATTCTCTAGTAAAGTCATTGAATCTGTCATAACCAATATTACCACCAGAGTAAACAAAAAAAAAAAAAAAAAAAAAAAAAAAAA